>JAASGX010000354.1:0-25148 GCA_023334415.1 Phytopythium chamaehyphon | reverse complement strand
CCAAAATCCGGATAGGCTTCTTCTTCGCTGCCACACACGCTGCTGTCCTTTCAGAGTATTGAAGGTGGCCACCACTTTGCTGCGGCACACATTCGCATTCGCAGCAGGCGGACGGGGGGATATACTCGAAGTATGGATAGTCGCCTGCATTGCGTAGCAGCTTCGACCGCAAAACTCTGCACCATCCTCTCGTTCTGTCTTGCTTTCCGAGGAGCGCGAAACCACGAGAAAGACACATGTGGTTTTACGAAGAAAAAAAGCGTTTAGAATTGTGATTGTGTCAGAAAATCATTCGTCAAAATTAAGCATTCGAAAAGCCATGGCCAGCATGCTGCGGCGTTCGGCCGCACTGCGCTGCTCGCTGCGCGCGCGTCCGCTCGCCGCCGCTCGCCGCTTCCACTCGCTCGGCCTCGGCGCTCCGGTCGTGCAGCAGCTCGCGCGGTTGGGGCTCTCGCAGCCGACTTCGGCGCAGCAAAAGGTGAGTTTTTGCAACATATTGCGCCAATTTGCGCCAATTCTGATGCTTGTCAATGCCAAAAGGCGATCCCGGCCATCCTGCGAGGCCAAGACGTGGTCATTGCGGCCGAAACGGGCGGCGGGAAGACCCTGGCGTACCTGCTGCCGGTGCTGCAGCAGCTCGAGCAGTATCCGCTGCCTCTGGACCGCGTGCGGCTGCCCGTGGCGCTCATTTTGACATCCTCGGCCGACCTGGTACGCCAGATTGGAGCGGTATTGCTCAAGGTCAAGCCCGAGCTCGCCAACTCGGCGCTCGTGCTGTCCTCGACGCAGCAGAAATTCAGCGACAGAAACAGGCACCCCGCTCCTATCGTGATCGCCACACCTCGAGCCCTGATGCGCGTCTCGAGTCCCAAGGACTTTGCGTTCACCGAGATGGTTGTCGTGGATGAGGCCGACATGCTGCTGTCTGGAGGGTTTGAAAAAGATACCAAGCAGATGATTGCAACCATCCGCAACCAGCCAGTGCTTCGACGTGAGCTGAATGTTATCGAGGACAAGAATGTGCGAGTGACCCCTCCTCGGGATGAACATGGAGATTCTACTGACGAAGACGAAGAGACGAGCATCAATTTCGATGAAGTGTCCGATCGACGCACCCAGACCATCTTCAGTGCAATATCCTTTCAACTCTATAAAATGCGTGTCCTGACCTTGAAATATAACACCGTCTGGTTCCTTGACCAAGCTGACATTTGTCTTAGCACGCTACGATCCCCGACTACGGAAAACGCTCTGTTCGCGGATACATCGAGCACAAGTTTCCTGACGCCACCTTCGCCGCTACTCAGGTAAACTCTAAGCGCGCGTGTCTGTCAATGTTGACAAATGCTTGCTGACTAAAACTTGTTGTGACAGGAATTCCATCGCACGCTGCCTCAGCTATGGGTTGAATGGCGCGAGCTTGAAGAATTTGCTGCTTCCGACGAGCACGCGGATAAGGAACTCGAGCTAACCAGACTCGAGCTCCTGCACGATATTCTTCAAAACGCCGAGTCTGAACGCGCGACAACAGACAGCACTGGAAACAACACTCTAGTGTTTGCCAATTCTATCACAAGTGCCGATGAACTGTTCGACTTTTTGACCGAGAAAGGAATGTCTAACTGTGCGCTCTTCCACAAAGAGGTGGACAAGTCCAAACGACAGCAGGTATTGAATATGCTGGACGATTCAGAGGCGAATGTTGTTGTCGTGTGTACAGATATTGCTGCACGTGGACTCGACACTACAAAGGTTTGCGCTCGCTCAAGTAAACGATCTTCACTGGTCGCATGCCTAATTATTGTTAACTTTGGCCGAGAAGGTTGGGCATGTCGTTCAATTTGAGTTTGCCAACGATGTTGTCAGCTATCTCCATCGCATTGGCCGAACCGCACGTGCCGGCACGTCTGGTCGCGGTGAGTTTTCCGTGTTATTATTCGCGAGTGTTGTAAACCAAGTACCGATTATCATGCACATGTTCACAGTGACAAATATCGTGTCAGCCGACAATAATCTCGTGCTGGACAAGATTCGCGCGGCTGGAGCTGCATCGCTCGGTGGAGCATTCAGTCGTAAGCGTAGTCTGCGCAAAAAAGCTAAGAAGGAACAGCGTGGCCCTCGCACTCCACGCAACCACAGGAACCTCTAGCCGACTCATATTTTTAGTGAACGTCAGTGAAAATAGACGGCCACTTTGCAGTTGTTCATGAAGAGAGAAACTCCTGGTATGTTTTGCGTCGGTTCAATCGGCACTCTTTCAGTCCATTGAAGCTGCTGACTGCACCAACTCGCTTTGGACGGATCTCGTCGTAATGAGCGACACGAAAGAGCTCAAGCTTCGCCGCGTCATCGGCTACAATGGTGAACTTCCGACCTCGTAAAAGTTTTCGTTGTGCTTTTCGTGACTAACGTCGTATATACAGGAGCCTCGCCCAACACGCTGATCTACACAACGGACGGGCGGCATCTAATCTACTCGCTCGGCCTCGCGGTTGTCGTCAAGGACCTCCGCCGCAACACGCAATGCTTTCTTCGTGGCCACTCAGATGTCATAACTTGCTTGGCAGTGTCGAATGACGGCTCTCGGCTCGCATCAGGCCAGCTGTGTAAATCGCGAGGCAACAAAGCGCCAGTGATCGTCTGGGATCTTGCGAAGGCTACTCGCGACATGAACAAAAGTGCCGACCAAAGCTCCTGTTCACTCTTTCGACTCGTGCTGCACATGGGTCGTGTGCAGGACCTGGCCTTTTCTGCACGGGATTCGCATCTGTTCACAGTTGGCGGTCAAGACGACAATGCACTCGTGTGCTGGAACATGGCAAATGGCGAGCCTGTTTGCGGCACTCCCTCGGGCGATGATTCGACTCTAGTCATTGCACCGTTCCACACGCAGGCAAATGATGACCTGCTTGTGACTGGCGGCAACTACTCCATCACAGTTTGGCGTGTGGATCTCAAGCACCGCAAGTTCCATCCGCTGCGCGCCAACCTAGGGAACTTGAAGCGGATCGTCACGTGTATTGAGGTCTCACCTGATGATAAAGTGGCGTACTGCGGCACGAAGACAGGCGATCTTCTCGAAATCATTCTCGACTGCGACCTCACCAAACCAAATTGCTTGTTCCCACCCGTGGGGACACACAAGCCGCGCTACAGTCGCACAACCAAAGAGCGCTTCAGCCAAGGAATCTCGTCTGTTCTCGTTCATGACGACGAAGAAAACCGCCGATTCGTGCTTGTTGGCGCTGGAGACGGCCACCTTGCCGTTCTCAAAATCGGCAACGTATCCCAAGGATTAAGTTCGTCAGCAATTCCGACTGACAGCATGGAGAAGTTACTGGGAGGTGTGACATCCATTAGCGAAGGAGCTCATGGGGACTTCTTTGCGGGCACAAACCAGTCAAACACATATCGGTTCAAACTGACCAACAACGGCGAGTTGCAAGTTGATCTGGCATCGACCTGCCATTACGGCAGTATAAACGACATTGTCTTCCCGAACTCGCCTGACCGGGCAGCTGGAGAGAATTCGCAGCTTTTCGTCACGTGCTCGAAGACGGATTTGCGCATTTGGAACGCGCGCGTGGGCAACGAGATTCTTCGCGTTCAGGTGCCCAACTTGGTTTGCACTTGTCTGGATCTCACACCTGATGGCACGGCGATTGTAAGCGGGTGGGATGATGGCAAGGTTCGAGCGTTCTACCCCGAGAGCGGCAAACTAAAGTTCGTAATTCAGGACGCCCACAATGAAGCCGTGACTGCCATTGCTGTGTGTGCACCTGCCGGCCCCCATGTTTCTCGTGGGTCCTCCAGCAAGGAGTGGAAACTCGTAACGGGTGGCAAGGACGGGCGAGTGCGGGTGTGGCGCATTTCAGCGGCACGTCAGACAATGGAGGCGTCCCTCAAAGAGCACCGAGGACCCGTGAATGCTATCCAGGTGGCAAAGGACGGCAGTTCGTGTGTGAGTGCATCGTCAGACGGCTCTTGCATTGTCTGGAACCTCGAGACTTTCGTGCGTACACAAGCCATGTTCGCGTCCACGGTTTTCCGTCGCGTGCTCTACCACCCTGATGAGAGTCAGCTGATCACGTGTGGATCGGATCGGCGCGTCACGTACTTTGACGCATTCGACGGCGAGGCCATCCGAATGCTGGAAGAGGCGGCTGAGCAGGAGCTGCTTGCTATGGACATCGAGGCGACTGGCACATTGTTTGCCACTGGAGGCCGTGACGGGCTACTGAAGCTCTGGCACTACGACAATGGTGAGACGGTCGCGATCGGCCGCGGACACAGTGAGGCCATCTTGTCCGTCAAGATATCACCAGACCGCAAAGAGATCGTCACCGTTGGTGCCGAGGGCGCCATCATGATTTGGGAGCTCGGTGGGCTCTTGGAAAAGGCATGAGCACGTGAACGAGGAGGCTCTGTCGATTACTCGCATGGGATACTTGAATAAATCTTTCTTACAATCGGCGTCGGAGAAATTTGTGATGCCGCACAGGCGCTCTAACTGTTTTCTGTATCCGTTTAGGAGTTCCTGGCTTTGGATTGACACCGGAAACACTTAGCGTTCGCATCGTTTGGCTTCCGTAGCCGAATAACAGAGCAAAAATGGCATATGGTTGTAGACGTCGAAGGAGTCTTTACGACTGGAAGGATTGGCGGCGGCACTGGCTTCTCCGTAGACTCTGCAAGTAAGAACACACGTAGGCGTCAACGTCGTGCTCATGATCTCTCCACCTGGAGCAACAAAAGCAACGTACCTTCGTCGCTCTCTTCACTGATGCTCATTTCCGCATCACTAAGCTCAGAATAAACCCTCTGGGTGTTCGCGCTTTCTTCTTCTCCGTGCATCTGGTCTTTGTCGCTTGCAGGGTCCACTTCCGCGACAAATTTTGCCGGCGGGCCGTGAGCTAAGAAGTTCGAGGCTGGCCCTCGAGTGCGAAGGTCCGCTTGTGGCGGATTCCGAGGTCTTAGATCCGCAGGTGGGCGACGAAGCACAAACTCAGGCTGAAGTCCTGATACTGGTTCAGAGCCAGAGGTACTAGTAGCGTCCGATGGATTTTCTGTGAGTTCGCTGTTCCTACTACCTTGCTGGGTCGGAAGCTGGGCCTCTTGCATTGGTTCATCAGTACTTGCCGGCGTACCAATATATGCACTTGAACCCTGGTGGGGCTTTAAACCTGCGTAGCTGTCCTTGGTGAGAGATCTAGAAGCTTTTTGCGATTCTTGTGTTTTGGGGACGTCAGCAACAGGTGTACGCTTGGAAGTTTCCCCACTACGATCTCCAGAGTCGTTGGAGTCACCACGATAACTTTGTGCTTGCGGAAGAACGGTAGCAGTATGTCGGTTAAAGCTCTCGCTCGGGTCTCGTTGAGCCTCGGAATTTCTATGAGATTCTTGTGCATTTGGAAGAACGGTAGCTGCATTCCGCGCCAAACTCTCCTGGCTGCGATCTCGTTGAGAGTCAAAGCCTTCACGAGTTTCTTGTGCGGGTACGACAGAAGTCCGCTCCGAGCCCCCTTGGTCCCGATGCCTACGAGAATCAAACTCTTGTGATCTTGCAGCGGTGCGACTCTCAGACCTATCTCTGCTGCTGTCTCTGGTAGAGTTGGAGCCATTTCGAGATTGTCGAAGTAGTGAATCTCTACCAAAAGAGTCGCGTTCTGAACTATCACGACTGTGACTTCTGTGACTATGAGAGTCTGGGTGAAGTTCTCGTGTTCGGGGAGGGCTAGCAACATAATTTCGACTTCCATGGTATCGTTCGTCTTCGACACCTTGATCTGCGCGCGCCCGGCGCGAGCGATCTGCATCTGGCGCACGCAGTGACAGCAAAAACTCCATTGACTGCTCTGCAGCCATGTTAAACGCTACCCGCATATCTTCATGGCTACCGCTACCAATCTCGACGTTTCCAATTACAAAGGACCAATGATGCTTGGTATCGCCACAAATGTACCGAACCTGTTTCTCAAGTGATACATATTCTTGGGAGCGCGATTTTTTGAACCAGTTCCACATATCAATGAAGCTTACGCCCTGCGATCGTCCGTTGCCATATTTGATTTCATCTCTTGCACGCTTCTCTGCCTCAATTTTCATATGGCGCCACATTAGCCCCTCTGCCAGGAGTCTGAGTAATACACGATTGTACAGCTCCTGCGTTGATGGATCCTCTAATACCAACCACTCGCACGAGTTGACCGTCATGACAGCTTTTTTGTCCTTGATGTCGATCTTCACGTTCCGAACGGCATCGTTAAATAGTTTCACTGTGCGGGCGATGTAGTCCAGATACCATTTCATTTTTCGTGGCTTCTTGGTTGTGTTCTTCACTGCACCAATAGAATGTGGGAGCTCGCAAATAAAGACCGAAATGAGGTTTCGAACATCACGATCGCGACCTGAAAACCGGGGCTCCTCGGCCTCTTCCGGCACACTAGGAGCGATACGACGATGCACTACTGGCTCCATCGTTTGCCGATCGGGACAACGCGTATTTGTGTCTGGGTGGTCTATTGGTCTGGGTTCATGTAGCGTTGTGGAAGCTGGAAGCTGATTATAGCGATATGGATCGATCCGTTCTTGATCCCTTGATCGAGAGCTGGGAACTCCTGTAGGAGCCCCAGTTCGATCGTAGCGGTACTGCTCATTTCTTTCGCGGTTGTCATATCCATCTTCATACTTGTACGTGTCATTTGGCGGTCTATCCTGGTAGATCGCGGTCCGAGGAAATGCCGGCGGTATGGAGTCACTGTTGCTTCGACGGTAATCTGGCCGACCGTTCGGTGATAATCGGTCATCTGAATAGCTTGCACTCCTAGAAAAGGAGCGGTGTTCACCTCTGTGGTAAGCTGGTCGTTGGTCATACGACCTCCGCGGACCAGCAGCAGCCTGTTGGTGTTGTTCGTTTGGTTGCTCCCACCCCGAGAACGAAAAGTCCTGGTCATCATCATCCCTCGAATAGCTATACGAGCTTGGCGGTTGTCGCGAAGTCTCTACTGGCCTGTTTCCTGCGGTAGAGCTAGAGGCGGGTCGGTTGGTGCTAGGTGGCATCGGATCTCGGTTTCGTGTGGATAAATAATCTCCGGGAGTGATCCGCGTCGACTTTGCCTCCTCTTGCGCAGGTCCAGCATTTAAGCTTGCGTTTCTTAACGCCAACCTCGGATCCACAGGTCGTCCAAAGCCGTTGCCGGACCTGGAAGAAGTCGGATTCACCGTAGGCCCATTAACTACTCGGCTACCGACGTGGGGCGAGACCACGGATGGAGGTGTTGGCGGGAAGCGGCTGGAGATTCTAGAGTCGCCTCCCGGCGCTGCAGTCCCAGTGAAGATCGGAGTTGGTTTCGGTGGCACCGGTGGCGGCGGTGGGGGCCGAGCAACAGCAGGGGGCGGCAGCGTGGGCTTGGCCGTGCGGTTGCCGCTCTGGACGTACCTCCCTCCGCCCGCGAGGTTTATCGGCTGGATGCCGGCGCCGAGCGGCACAATGTCGATGCCCACTTGTCTGGCTCGAGCAGCAACCGCCGTCACCCTCCTCGCTGGAGCTCCAGCCGCTGTCGTGCCTCCGGCCGTGGTCGCTGGCGCTACAGATGGCGTTCTCTCGGGCGTAGGCGCCGCCACGGGGGCCGCGGCGGCGCCCGCGCGCTGTTGGCCGAGTCGCAGGCGCGCCCTGGCCTCGGCGGGCAGCGCGTCGGCCGCCTGGGCTTCCTCCGCCTCCCTGCGCTTCTTCTTCTTGCTCTTCCTGGCCGCTGGCGTCGGCTGCTGCTGCTGCTGCTGCTCCGGTGCCTTGCGCTTGCGCCTGGGGATGGAGAACGGCTCCTCCTGCGGCTTGTCATCTGCTGCGCCGCCGGCCGCCGGGAGCGGGAGCGGCGCGCCCGCCGACTGCAGCGCGCGCCTGAACGCGCAGTGCAGCACCACCGCCCGGTAGCGCTGGCAGTTGGCGCGCTCCTCGCAGAACTGCGCCACGCGGCTGCGCAGCGGCAGCCCGCAGAACGGGTTCCGGCACGCGCCCAGCGGCGCGTCGGCCTCGGCGTCGGCGTCGGCCGCCGCCATGCCCGCCATGGCTTGTCGCCAAAGGGAAGTATGCTCGTTGAGCATATTTCCGTGTCAGAATGCCCCTTTCTACCACGAAAAAGGTCGAAAATCGACACAAAAGCCACTTTGTATGAGGCTAGTTTGAGTTGCCACGAGCATGATGCGATGGGCGCTGACGGACGACGAGGCCGCGCTAGGCGCCTGATCTGGCGGAGATCAGGCGCCGGGCCAGCGCCAGCGCGTTCGCGAGCATCGCGCACCAGGTCGTGAGCTCCAAGCGCGCGGTCAGGGGCTTCTTCAACATGTGGCCGCCCGCCGGAGGGCCCGGCTCGGCCCAGTCGCTCGTCCACCGAGTCATCCACATGGAGAAATAGAAGCTCGACCTCAAGACGGTCGCGTCCGAGTACAAGGAGATGAAGCGCCCGACAGTTCTAACAGGAGCTCACCGTCTGCCTCGCCTTCCTCGCCGTCTTCTTCTCGCTCGTCGCTTGGCTGCCCGTCGAGGACAGTTCCCAGCAGAACGACGTCGTCGGCGCGCTCACCTGCCGTGAGGAAGGCGTGTGCGACGTGCACTCCTTCTCCGACCTGTACGAGTTCGCAGAGACCATCAAGATGCGTGTTTGCGGCGGAGATGACGCGGAGGCGACGCGGAGAATGGCGCGCAGTGGACTCGTGTCGGCGGTGTGAGGTTCCGCCAAGTCCGAGTGCGGAAACAAAAGTGTCGTATTTACGACAACTGGATGTCGGACTGTTACCCGTTCTACAGCCCCGAAGTTGAGTTGAAGACGCCGATTGCTGGGGCCGAGAACCGCTCGTATACGTGGCAGGATGGACTCGGCGAGCTCCGACCTCACTTGTCGTCAACGTCGCTCCTGCTTTTCCCACTGACCTGGGCAACGACCACGAACTCGGCATCTTCGATCGCGACGACCACGACTTCGTCAGCTGGCACTTCGACGACTTTCGACGTACAGCCTTGACTATGGAACGGGCGGTACGCTGTCGACGTCGGTTGAAGTACTACAGACTCGTGGCTTTCGCCTGCTACTCGCGCGCTGTCGATCGAGTTCACGCTCCTCAACCCCGTGACTCGAGTCCTTACGATTGGCCTGCACGTGTTCACAATGCACCCGTCTGGTCACCTCGATCACTTATGCACACAACTCCCCCCTGCGTGTGGTTGGATGTAACACAACGAGATTGTGTATGTTGATGAAAGCACAGATAGCGTTGAAGCTGAAGCTAGCTACTTCGAGTATGAACTTGGTCATCAAGCGCGTTAGAGAAGCGATTGAAACGTTGCGTGCTGCATGCACGTGGATCGATGGTCGAGTTGTGCGGTGGGTCGACTTGGTTGTCTTCTGCATCACCTACTGAATGGGCGAGGTTGCAGAAATGGCGACATTGGGACTCGGTACTTACTTGTATTCGGACATGTGGAACTTGTTCGAGCTCGCACATTTTGCGGTGCTAGCTTCGTTCGGTACTACTGTATGTTGCCTCGTGGGCATTTGCGGTGCATTTTGATGAGCTCTAAGAATGCTGAGTAACTTTTTGAGCACCAGTGAAGTATTTGATGCTGGCAGTGGAAATTCTTTTGGCTTCGTTTGGCTTTGCTCTGGAAGAGTTCTCGACGATTGGTCGCTCCTACGGAACTTGCTTCCACATGCTTGCTGGTGAGATGGACTACTCTCGTCTGCATCAAGCGAACCCTCGACTTGCTCCAATCTTCAGCAGCTTGCTGCGCACGAGCGGGTCGAGCTGCGCCAGCGAGGAGGAGACGGCCGAGGACAGCGCCGAGCTCTGGAGAGCGAGGCCGCCGACTCGGTGCGCGAACTCGATGCCTAGAGCAGCATGGAGCGGTAAGTTTGGAGAAGTTTTGGGGAAAAGGTGGGCGAGCACGTACCAGGGTCCATGAAGCCTCGCTGGAGCAGGTACGGGAGGTAGATCGCGGCCGCCTTGGGCGACTTGGCAGCTAGTAGCGTCGCTGGCCACGGCGGGAGCGATAACAGCCGGGACGGCTTGTCGGCCGCCCACGACAGCAGGATGTCCTCGAAATCGGCGGACGAGTCTGGGAAGGAAAGACCGCCTGACATCTCCCTCATCGGCCACGGACAGCGCGTGAGCAGCAAAGCCAGCATTTCCTAATTGCAGGCGTGAGAGGGGATAGAATGTCCAGCAGGCAGCTACAATTACGCTTACCAGTACGTCGTTAGAGGTGTCCTCTGCTAATTGCATCCGAACGGCCAGGAGCAAGTTGTTGTACTCGCTGCGGTCGCTAGGTACCATTGCACTCGCAGCATTGAGCTGTAGAGTCAGCGCAACTTCGTACAGATGGATCGTGCGCGGCTTGGTCAGGTAGCTCTCAAGCGGAGGGATGGTCACTGCCCCAGTCAGCACTGCTTCCCTCCGTCAACATCCATCTCCGCTTCAAAACTAAGCGATACGTGGCCGTACCGCTAACTCGAACAGGCTTAAAGCCTCGACTTACTGCTCGCGCGATGGCTGCTGCAGCGCCACCGCGCTTCGCGTCCACGACTCGCCTGGCAATTGCAGATCTGCAAATCCCCACAAGCCGTGAGTTGATCGCCTGCCTCGCTCCCACGAGCCTCTTTCTCGGCAGCCTACGCAATGGCCGACTGGGCGATCAGCGGCGACTCTGGGTCAGTCCTCCGCTGCTCTCGCACTTCCTTCATCGCGATCCCCACGAGCTCCGAGCGGATGGGGTGCGTCGCCAGGAACGGACTCGTCAGGACCGCCAGCAGCAGGTACTGCGTCGCTTCGCCCAGCGTTCTGCGTCAGTCCCGTGCTTTCTATCGCTCCGCAAGCGCCGCCGACAGCGCCAAACACCTCGCTCTAGATCGGACGCGAGCGCCTTCCGCCCAGTCGACGGCAGCGTCGCCAGCTCCAGCTCTGCGCCAAGCTGCTCGCACCTCCCACCGCCACGAGCGACGCGCTCCGCCGCCTTGGCCCACAGCAGCGCGCGGCGCAGCGATTCGGCGTTCCATTGGCCCAGTTCGCGCGTCTGCGAGCGCGTCAGGAGCCGCAGGAAGACGCGCGCGGCGTCGCCATCGCCTCCGCCTGCCGCCATGCCGTCGTGCGGTGTGAATAGCGCCTCCTATTGGCTGAAATAAAAACCTATTGAATATTCCTGCGACAGGATTGGTCGAAAATTCGCGCGAGCTGCAGCCCCCAACAGCCTTCCAAAAAGATTTTTCGCCCTTCGGAAGAGCTCAACTCCCGACCGGACCGAGCGAGATGGCGACGGCGACGATCGCGCGCCCCACGGGCGAGACGCTGCGCGGCAAGCAGAAGGAGAAGGACGTGCGCATGTCTAACATCATCGCGGCCAAAGGTGGGGCTCTGACTCGCAGCGGCGGCCGAGATACGGGCCCGAGCGTCTGACGTTGCTTTGCTTGGTTTACTTGGCTTTTCTCCGTGGTGATGAAGCCATCGCCAACGCCATCCGCACGAGCCTGGGCCCGCGAGGCATGGACAAGATGATCCAGCAGGGTGACGGAGAGGTCATCATCTCGAACGACGGCGCCACGATCCTCTCGCAGATGCAGGTGTATCACCCGACGGCCAAGATGCTCGTGGACTTGTCAAAGTCGCAGGATATCGAGGCCGGGGACGGCACCACGAGCGTCTGCGTCATCGCCGGCGCGCTGCTCTCGGCCTGCGAGGACCTGCTGCTCAAGGGCATCCACCCGACCAACATCTCGGAGGCCTTCGGGCTCGCCGCCGTCAAGGCCGAGGAGATCCTCACGGCCATCGCGCGCCCCGTCGACCTCGCCAACCGCGACGAGCTCATCAACTGCGTCAATACCTCGCTTTCCTCCAAGGTCATCTCCGAGTACGCTGACCGACTCTCGCCCATCGCCGTCGACGCCGTGCTCAAGGTCATCGACATCGCCACGGCCACCAACGTCGACCTGAACACGGTCAAGGTCGTCAAGCAGCTAGGCGGCACCATCGACGACTCGGAGCTTGTGTCGGGCCTCGTGTTCAACAAGGGCTTCGACAAGGCCGCGACCACCGACGCGCCGTCGATGATCGAGAACGCCAAGATCGCGCTCATCCAGTTCTGTCTGTCGGCCCCCAAGGCCGACATGGAGAGCAACGTGGTCATCAACGACTACGCCGCCATGGACCGCATCCTGCGCGAGGAGCGCAAGTACATCCTCAACCTGTGCAAGAAGATCAAGAAGGTTGGCGCCAACGTGCTGCTCATCCAGAAGAGCATCCTGCGCGACGCCACCAACGATCTGTCGCTGCATTTCCTGGCCAAGATGGGCATCCGCGTCATCACGGACATTGAGCGCACGGACATTGAGCACATCGCCACGACGCTCGGCTGCCTGCCGGTTGCCAACATCGAGTACCTTACGCCCGAGAAGCTCGGCACGGCTGGCCTCGTGCAGGAGGAGACGCTTGGCGGACACAAGGTCGTCAAGATCACGGAGGTCGTGAACCCCGGTAAGACTATGTCGATCCTTGTGCGTGGATCCAACAAGCTCGTGCTTGAGGAGGCGGACCGTTCGCTGCACGACGCTCTCTGCGTTGTGCGCTCGCTGGTCAAGAAGCGCTTCCTGATCTGCGGCGGTGGTGCTCCGGAGATTCATCTGGCGCAGAAGCTGGCTGAGTACGGCCGCACGCTGCACGGTGCGACGAGCTACTGTCTGCAGGCGTTCGCCGAGGCGCTCGAGGTGATCCCATACACGCTCGCAGAGAATGCTGGGCTGCACCCAATCGGTATGGTGACCGAGTTGCGCGCCAAGCACGCGGCGGGCGAGATCAGCTCGGGCATCAACGTGCGCAAGGGCACCATTAGCGATATGTATGAGTTGAGCGTGCTGCAACCGCTGCTGGTTAACACGAGCGAGATCGCGCTCGCGGCCGAGTGCGTGCGCATGATCCTCAAGATCGACGACATCGTCATGGTGCGGTAAGCTGGGAGGGTAGATGAATGGAGATCGGCGACATGGAACTAGTCGAAGCAGACAGGGGCCAAGGGTGAGGCAAGGCGCTTACACGTACAGAGACAACGAAGGAATGGAGGCAGTATTTGAATCAATCTTGGTGGCTTTCTTCTCATGTTCCTGGGCGGCGAAAAGAGTTTGGGGTGTGCTTTCACAGAACAACGGCAAGGCAACTGATGATTCGAGGAGCTCGGTCATCTCGAGTTTGTCATTGGGATGGCGTTACTGTACGTGCGTCTGATATTCATAACGAGCCTCTAGGCGCTCGGGTCTAGCTGCGAACGCACCTTGCAATAGGCAAAGAGGCGCTGGCAGTGGTGATAGGAGTTGTGTGGGGTCTAGGAGTGGGAGCTTGTCTAGATGGGGAGCGATGCGAACGACTGCGGCAGGTGGCTGATGTTGTTGAGCGCTACGGGGCGGTACTCCTGCGCCGTGTGGTCAAAGTCCACCACGTTCACGCACGTGTTCTCCTGCTTGATCTCCTGCATGTGCGTGAGTGCGCCGTGAAGCATCTGGGCGAGCACGATCTTGTTGAAGCGGCCGTGCGTCACGAACAGCACCTCGTCCTTGGGAGCCGAGGCGCGCACAACGGCGTCGATCTTGCCGAAGCCGCGCGCCACCACCTCGAGCGGGTTCTCGCCGCCAGGGAAGCGCGCCGTGAAGTCGCCGTGCTCCCACTGGCGGAAGATGTCGTGCAGCTGGTCTTCGAGCACGTCGAGCGCGTTGCCCTCAAGCTGGCCGAAGCTCATCTCCTGGACGTCGTCGAGGGACTGCACCTCGAGCTTGGAGTGCGTGTGGGCGACGACCGCGGCCGTGTCCCTCGCGCGCCGGAGCGAGCTGCAGAAGATGGCGCGCAGCGGCACCTCCCTCAGCGAGCGCGCCAGATAGTTAGCCTGCAGGATGCCTGCCGCGTTCAGCGGCATGTCGACGCCTCTGCCCTGGAGCTTGCGCTGCAGGTTGAAGTCTGCTCGGCACACGGGTCAGCAGTTGCCAGCTTGGCCACACGCTCAGCACCACGAAAGGCACGCACCGGTCTGGCCGTGGCGACAGAGGTAGAGCCTCGTGCAGTTGTCGGCGACCGGCGGCAGCTGCGCGGCCAGCGCCGGCAGCGCGTCCTCGGCCACCATGAGGCGCTGCACCTGCTCGTCCGCGAGCGCGAGCGGGCTCTGCGTGGGCGGCATCCTGGCCGAGTTCGAGCTGCTGCTGCTGTTTGTTTTGCTGTTTGGGCTGCTGGAGTTGCTGGAGCTGCTGGAGCTGCTGCTTGGGCTGCTGCTGGAGCTGAGGGCTCGGGGGAGAGCGGCGAGGACCGGGAGGCGCCTCGCGCCGGCGACTGCGAGCCGCAGGGCGGACGTTTTGGGCAATGCGGAGCGAGGCGAGAGGCCGAGTGGCCGAGCGGCGCCAGGTGAGACCGACCAGGGCGATAGGATGAGCAGCCACGCTACGCGCTGAACATCTCAAGTTCAGTATGCAATGGGGACGCGATATGCGACAGGTGCGCCCCGAACGTGATTGGCAGGGTCTCAGTGACTGGGCGCGGCGGAGGTCGGGAATCCCAATTCTGAGCTTTGGTTTGACATACCCCAATTAGTGGGGGCGACACCCCGCCCGCCAGCCTTCGGTGGGGTCGGCTTCCAAGACGCTGGCTGGAAAATGCAGGCGCCGATCTTCCTGCGTAAGCGCCGGACGGAGCGCGCGTCAGCCACAAGAATCTCTGCAAGCTGTCAAAAGCTTGGGAGCCTTGAGCCTCGACGTTGACGCACTCCACTTGCCCGTTTGGCAGCCATCTGACAGAACTCGCTCGGGGCTGCGGAGGTCATGGGTAATGATAGATGAAGCTGCAGCAGGCCGAGGTGGAACGCAAGGTGGACCAGTTTTCGTTCGCAGTGTGCGGCTGGCTGCCCGATCTGCTCCAGCGGAGCTCGATTGCTTCGCAATTACCGGCAGACACGACAAAGTGTTGACCAGATGCAGACCCGAAAGGAGAGACAAAAGCGAGCAAAGGCAGTGGCGGTCGCCCGATCGCGCAGGGTTCGAACCCCTCTTGTCGCGTCCGAGCTTCGCACAACGCGACGATGCCTGTCAGTGCATAGGCCTCGCGCCAACTGCGAGCTGCGCCGTTGCTGCGCGAATCTTCAAGCTCGGACAAGTCTCATGATGAGACTCATCGGAAGCGGCTCGGATGATTATCAATGGTTCATGCGGACTGGATTGGATTGAGTTCTGGCCGGCGACAACTGCCGGCTGCAATACTTGTTGACGATTACAGTACACTAGCGAACGCACATGGACCTCTACTCATGCGGCACCACATCCAACACGAACGACATCGACTTACGCGGCGGCGGCCGGATCATCGCGCCAAGCAAATTCTCTTCTCTGCTCGAGGCGCGCAGCCGCCGACAAATAATACCACCTACGGCTCGGCTGGCGGTCGCAAAACTGGCTCGCGGACTCTGCTGCGGCGCCCAGACGCTCTGGGCAGGCAAAGTTCGATCCTTCGCCACCGAGCGAGCTCGCTGCTCCATCCCGCCAGCAGGCCGAGGCGCGCTCCAACTCTCACGGCAGCCGCCTAAGCGACGGGCGTCGAGATGTCGTCGTACTCGGCCTCGGCCTGGGCCTGGCCCTCGGCGATGACCGACTTCTGGTTCTCCTTCTGCTGCTGCTTGCGCTTGCGGGCGACAATGGCGACGCCTGCCACGGCGGCCACGGCGGCCACGCAGCCGGCCACGGCGATGGGGACCGTGTAGCTGTCGCTGCTGCTGGTGCTGCTGCTGGTGCTGGCAGCCTCGACCTCGTCCTTGGTGATGGAGTAGGCGACGCCGAGCGTGCCGTAGACGGCGCTGTCCGAGCCGTCCGCCGTCGTGGGGGCCGGCGTGGCGGCGCCCGAGCTCGAGGTGGTCGGGGCGGGCGTGGCGCCGGCCGAGGTGGGGGCCGGCGTGGCGAACGTCGTGGGCTTGGGCGTGGGGACGAACACCGAGTCCTCCTGGCTGCCGTCGACGCGGCGCAGCGAGCCGGCCGAGCCGCTGGCCGAGCCCTCGCGGAAGAACTGCACCGGGTGGCCGAGCGTGGAGCTGTCTCCGGCACTGACGACGCCCAGGGCGGCGACGAGGGCGACGGCGATCGCGGCGAGCTTCATGCTGCTGGTGGAGCTGTGGTGCGTCTGTGAAAATGCGCGGGGCGAGGCGAATCGGAGAATGAGTCCTCCGCTGACAGGGAGGAGCAGGCAGCTCAAGTGGAGCTCCTGGACATGTAAAGAGCCGACCGAGCCGGTCTCTACTCGGTCGTGGAGCCGGGAGGGTCGTCTCGACGGCCAACGCGCCGAGCTGCAGCAGCCTTCGGCTCTCTCGGGCTCACTATGAGGCGAGACCCGGACGAGGATCGGCCTTTACGCCTGCAAGGAGGAAAGGAGCGCCCGAGCCACATGGGAACTCGACCTCGGGCTCATGGGATGTGGCGGCCTCTTGCGCTCTGTATGCCCGCGATCGGACCACACGGCGGACTTTACGGAGCAGCGCAACATGGCGCGCTGTCAAACAGCCAGCTGGTGAGCCGCCGAGCTCCTACAGCATACAAAGCGCGAGAGCAGTAGAGATGCGGCGCCTGCGTGGTCGAGTTGACAAGCAGCCAGATCTCTGCAGTGGGCGTGGAGTGCAACAGTTCTATGCGTGACGGTGTCAAGCGTGTCATGTGGCAGGCCTAGCGTCCGCATGATCGACATGTATAGTGCTCGAGCCACAACACCTGCAGCTCGTCTAGCGTGGCTTGGGGCTGGTAAACGTACATGTAGGGATCAAAGGGCACGTGCAAGTTCTGGCCAAGTGCCCCCACCCATGTTGAACGAGGGCACAATGGCCAGGAGCAAGACGAAGCCTTCAAGCAGATACAGTACACAGAGCGCCAAGGATCGGCAAGACGCAAACGCCCCTAGTAACGCTGACAACGAGGGCACCAATCTGATACTTTGTGTCGGAGTGCTCGCAGAGCCAGAACCCGACGCCGAATTATCCTCCACGCTGTCGTTGTATCCTTAGTCTCGGAATCCGCTGAGACAGCAGAAACCGAGGCTGAGGAGCGACGCTAACACAGCGTATCTGCCGTGTAGGAAGGCCATCGCGCAGTTTATCGCCGTCTTCGTGTTAGCTTGGATAGCAGTAGAGGCTTGGGGCCGTGGAGACCTTGGAGCTTTCGGGAGCTGTGTGGGCGAGGAGGAAGGCATTGTAATGAGAGGAGAGGTTTCAAGCCAAGCAATGCGCCTGCCACTACGGGGTCAACGAAGGCTTGAAGGCAGCTGTATTGGCTGTGCATGATCCGATCCAATCAGCGTGACCAGAGAGCGAGGCCAAACCAAATTGCCGGCCGGAAGGTTGCTTTAGGGCATGTGCGAATGCCACTGCAGCATTTGTGTGTGGGGTCAACTTTTGTTACCCGAGGAGTGCAGACCGCATCCATCCATCCAGAGTCAGCAAAGAGATGAAGGGGGTCGATCACCTCGCTGGTGGTTGAGTTGTCAACTTTTGATATTGGCGGCTAGCGTTGATACTGTGATTCCTCCAGTATCGCGAAAAACTTTGTTTCGAAGTAAACATTGGCACTCGAAATGAACGAGGCATGAAAAACAGCGTTTGGGCTGTAAGCACGGTGATCTTCCCGAGCATGTGCGTTTACATGTGTGTGTGTGTGTGTGAAATCGGCCGTGCTCGTGTGGGTTAGTCACCAACTTCTTTTACCACGCAAACTGGCGACTTCACTGGGATTTGGACTGGTGTTACATAGGGGTATCCGGGATACGGCGCAGTTCTCACCATTGGTTTTGCTACGAAGGCCGCCAATGCCAACACCAAGATGACGATCACTATGCATGCCACGACTGCGACGATTGCTTGCACTGTGCATGCAGCAATTCGCTGACGCCTCCGCCCCCAAACTCACATCCTCAGGCACCGGCCTCTGTAGCACCATCAGCGACGACTGCTCGTGCGCAGGGGTTGACCACGGACGTAGTGTTAAGGGCGACGAGGAGTACTCGCTGACTACCGCTACCTCCGTCGCAGATCGGTCGTCGTCGTGTACAGTGCCTATGAGTTCTCTGCTGTCACCTCAGACAGGGGGCGGAAACGACGTCATCCAGCAAACGAAGATTGTGAACGAGAGCACGCAGGTCGAGCTGACCGACGATAACGTCGGGGACCATCACTTTTTCTACTGTCGAGGACAACGACGTCATCTGCTCAGCCGAAAACACCAGCGTCGAGTAATCGAACGTCAGCGTCACTGATGGTGGCGGTGGTGACAGCACTGGAACCACCACCAGCACAATCGGTGGCGGTGAAGGCCCAGTCCTGAACTTGCCCTCGATGCCCTCGACACCAAATGAAGCCACGCCCACGAAGCCTGCAGCCACACCCGCGCGGCGGTGTCAGCGTTCACAAACACAGACAGTGCCTCTGGCGTGGCGGTTTCTGCTTTTGCCGTGTTTGTTGATGTGGCACTCAGCACGTTGGCCGGCTCGGGGCTCTGGAGATCGGAGGGGCAACAATCTACACTAGCGGCTAGCGAGCGACTCTTCCGTCTCCTTTGCATCGCATTGAAGATTGTTGCTTCGCGCCTTCGACCAGTTGGTGACGGACAGTGAGATGAATGGGATGCACTGTAACGTCCAATACTGTGCAAATGAAACGCTCAGTTTACACGTTCAAGGTCCCTCCAACAAAGACAAGGTGACACCTGACATTTGCTCCCATTGCATCCATTTTGCCGCTACCACGGTTCACGACTTGTTCGACTGTCGCCTTGCCTTCATCTTTGTCTCGAGTTCATTTCCCAGTTCGCCGTCGTTCGCCCAGCAGTAACTTACCTGCAGACCGATGAACACAGCTAGAGCAGAGATTTCCGTCTCGCCATGGCAAGGCTCGCCACGGAAACACAAACACAGGTCGCAGAGCAACACCTGGAGGGCATTTTTCGGCCTCGTTATTGTCGTGGTTGTGTCCGAGAATGTCATTTTGTCGTCGTGGACGGCCGAGAGTCGTCCCTCCAAAAACCCCACGACAATGTGGCATCATCAAACCCAGGAAGCGTTTGTATCTTCGACGGACCTCGCACACCTGAGTCTCCTCCACAAAGCCTGCACTTCCGGCAAGGATGTGATTCTACCTTGGCGCTACGGAGTGTACGGCGAGGCGAATGAAGAAGAGCTGATCTATCGGCATGACCCTCGAGCCATTGATGTTCTCCGTCGATGTCCAGATATCGACATTTACCTCCCAGGCAGCATCCGCGGGTCAGGCTATTGCGAAGATGGAGGCGCGTACACAAAATGTGAGTTGCTGCTTCGATGCTCTCGATTACTTCTAGTTGCCTGACCTGTGTGCATGGCATTGCTGGTTCAGATCTTCGCTCGCGCTTACTTCCAGGGTGGGCACTTGACGACCGCTTCTTCGACTCGACGCTCAACAAAACCGTGAGCTACCACGAGCTTTGCCCACAAACGCCGATGCTATTCATGAATCACTACTGGGACAATCGCCATAAGGCATCCAACTGGCCGAGTGACAAGCCTATCTACGTGATGCCTAACATCGAAATGGGCCAACTAAAGGCTGACGACTACTGGAGAATGGATGCTGTGCTATGTAAGACTCAAGGATGCTACGATCGAATGACCAAGTGGTTTACACAAGAAGGAAACCCCCGCGGGACCAAGGTGTTCTACACGCGCCATACAACAACTGACGTCGCGAACCTAGCTATCAACCTGCTTGGAAGAGGGTCGATACTTCCGAAGGACTTTGAGAATGTACGATTCACACACACTGCTGGATCCAGGTACGCTTAAGCTTGTTCTTATTATTTGTGGTGGACGCTCACAAACGTGATCGCCGTTTTAGCGTTCATAAGGGCACAGCGAAGATCCTTAAAGCATGGCTCTCGCGGCCAGACTTCCCTCCGTTGGACGTTTACATGGGTCAGGGTCTCTTCAATGGCCTCGTTCGTGACCGTTTGAAAGAGCAGCTCGACATGACTCATAATGTCGAGATTCACGTCGGATCGATTGGCGCGCTCGATTTCGGCAAAATTTTGGCGGACTCCGCCTTTTTCCTGTGTCCGAGCTCTATTGAAGGATACGGTCATTACATCAACCAGGCTCGCGCTGCTGGCGGCGTCATCATCTCCACAGATGCTCATCCAATGAACGAGCTCATCACGGACCCGGCAACTGGAGTTTTGGTCAACACGACACGGAAGCATCATCCGCACATGCTTCTTGGCGGTGGCTTCGAGGGTGGGCACGCGCTACGAGATGTCGACGGCCTCGTGGCGGAGTACTCCGCGTCTGATTTGGCCGATGCTGTGGACCGCGTGCTTTATATGACACCTGACGAGCGCGAAGCTGTAGCGAAGCGCGCACAGGCTGCGTATCATGCCGACACAAAAGTGTTCGCTGCGCAGATGAAGAGGCTCCGCGCGTTCGCACGCCGGAAGAGCCTTCGCACCTAGGTGGTGTTATTGCTAATCGTTTATTCATCTCAACTGCATGCATGTACTGTACGCGTGGAGCTTTACAGCTCGGCACTGGAGCCGCAGTTAATGTCGCCCAACGAGCTCCTGTGACCTGTAGCCAAGCCTGTCCACTTCAACGTTGGTCACATTCGAAAATACTTTCCCCTTCTGGTCCGCACCCGCTCAAACCGATCGTCGCTCCCGCATCGTCTTTCGCGGGGGAACAGGGGGGCTGGCACGCCACGCCCAAAACGTGGCGGATCATCGCCGCCCCGCCCGCCGCCCGCCCGCCGCGCGCTCCCGCGGCTCCGCGCGCGTCCCCAGGCCCTCGCGCTCTTCCCCGCGGCCGTCGAGGCCTCGCGTGCCGCTCTTGCGGTTCTAGGCGCGCGCTTCTGAGCCTCTGAGGCCCCGAATTGGTGGAGAAATGGACTTCGACATGGTGGGAACTCTAGAACTCTGGAGCTCTGGAACTCTGGAGCTCTGGGGGCTGTTAGGAGGCAGGGCGGCTCGCTGACGGGGCTGCATGCAGGTGAACGAGGTGCCGACGGAGCAGGAGCTGGCCAGCGGGCCCACGTTCGAGGACCTGGCGATCGACGACAGCCTCAGTGACCTCGAGCGCGTGGTCAAGTACGCGTGCAGCAACATCGCGCTGCAGCGCGTCATCCACGTCAAGATGCTGCAGGACACGGCCAGGGCCGTCGGGTGCGTCCGTCGCGGCCAACATCTCCACATTGCGGCGGTCTGACGGGCTTTGGGGCGCTCTTGGCAGGTTCCAGACGGCCTGCGAGCGGCTCGTGCCGCTGCTCGAGCCGCTAGTATGCGACGTCGAGTACGTCGTGCGCCAGCACGTGGCCTTCCAGTTCCCAGGGCTCTGCGCCTTCCTGGTCGCCGAGGGCGCCGACGCAGGCTACAACGTGCTGCTCAACAAGATGGTCCCGCTCGTCTCCAAGCTCGTGTCAGACGACCAACACGAGGTGCGCTCGGCCGCCAGCGACAGCCTCGTCGAGATGGCCGCGCTCGTCAAGTCAGAGGACCAGGGGCAGCACATACTCACGATCGTGCTGCCGCTCGCGCACGACGACGACAACGAGCAGTTCCGCATCTCGGCCGTCGCGCTCTACAACGGACTCGCCGAGCACTTCGGGCCAGAGCTGTGCCAGCAGTTCTGCGTTCCAGAGCTCATCTCGCTGTCCGAAGATCCCGTCTTCCGCGTGCGCAAGTCTACCGCGCAGAGCTTCAGCAACGTCTGCAAAGTAGCAGGGCCAGAACTCACCCGCGAGCGCCTGCTCCCAGCTTTCCAGCGGCTGGCGACGGACGACATTTGGGGCGTGCGAAAAGCGTGCGCGGAGAGCCTCGTCAACATGTCAGAGGCGCTGTCCATTGATGTGCGCGGCCCGCTGCTGACGCCTATGCTTGAAGCGTTTATTGGCGATTCGTCACGGTGGGTTCGAATTGCTGCGTATCAGAGCTTGGGTCCCTTCATGGCTTCGCTCGAAAAAGACCAAGTGTCGGATGAGCTGGTCGACCATTTCATCAGCATGGCGTCGACGGCATCGGCTCAACTTGGTGGAAGTGGCGAGGTGGACATCAAATTTCACTGCGCGTTCAACTTTCCTGCAGTCGTGAGCATCTTGGGAGCTTCGCAATGGGACAAACTGTCACCGGCATTTGAATTGCTGTACAACGACTCGTTCTGGAAGATCCGCCGCTCATTCGCATACTCGCTGCACGAGCTCGCTCGGATGCTTGGAAAAGGTGTCACCGAAACTCAGCTCGCTACTGCTTTTGATAGCTATCTCCACGATGTTCAAGACGTACGGCTTGGCGCAATGTTACACTTTGCCGACTTTCTAGAGCACGTATCGGCATCATTCCGGGAAAGCTACTTACCAGTTCTTACCGAGTTTGATACAGTCGAGCAAGTAACCAAGTGGCGTGTTCGCGAAGTCGTGAGTCGGCAGCTTATACAGCTTTGCCGCACATTTACGCCCGAGGCGACATTCTCGGTGGTGTATCCGTTGATGTTCAAGCTCCTAACTGATCCAGTAGCAATTGTTCGGCAGGAGAGCTATCATGTGAGGGGCTATGAGTGTTTAGTCAAGCTTTTTGCATGCAAGGTCTGACGGAATTTTGTTAATGCAGGCATGTCCGTTGCTGATCTCACAGCTTCAGTCGAACCCTCAATGGGTGACCACGGTCGTAGAAAAGATTCTAAGCCTTGCGTCATCTGCGCATTATATCGACCGTCAAGGATTTCTGAAGATCTGCGGTACATTTCTTTCCGAGCCAGCTGAAGTGCAACCCTCACTTGAGGACAACCAAAACATTTTCAGCACGCATTTTGTGGCAGCGTTCTTCACACTTGCAACAGATCTGGTGCTGAATGTGCGACTGGTATTTGCTGAGCAGGCGCTTTCGCATCACGGTACGATGAATTTGCGGCTGATACTCTATTCCGTAGTCACTAGATACTAATGCATTGTTTTCTTCCCTCACAGAATATATTAGCGCGTCTGAAGCATGTCCAGATTGGCTCCGCGAGGCACTGGCGTCCTCGCCGCCACCATCTATTGACGCGTTAACTGCGATCCTAGCAAATCATGTTGAGGTTGTCAAGGAGAAGCGCACAAGCCAAGACGACTCGACTGCGGTGGAAGCACTGAGTCCTCCACCGGCCCCTGTCGCAGTGGACGAGCTGGCAGTGAACGCAGCGCAGTTATCCTTGGAGCCCTCCGTGTCCGAGGCAGAGACCGAGTCGATTGTGAAGACGGCCCCTCCTCGGCAGGAAGAGGCCCCTACCGACTCTGCATCCGTTCCTGTTGACCCCACTGCGTGAAGAGTTGTCGGCTTTTGAGTTAGAAGATCGCCCTTTAGAGTCCGGCCCGCGCTTTGCGCTGCATTATTGGAGCAGCGTCGGTCGCGGTGGCAGCGAACACGGCACTTTGTAGACTACTGGTATCCTCATTCGTCTTGTCTCCACCTCCTGCCTCACAGATGCAGCATAGAACGCCACGAAGTACGTGATAGCAACCGCAGCGAGCGGATCATTTATTCGTCTTACGTTCAAACTCCGTCCGGGGCCGTCGTCGAGCTCTTCGTGCCGGGCGCCGAGGACACGCGCGGCCGGTTCCGGTGGTGCTTACAATAGGTCAGCCCACTTGGATCCGGCCGTGGTCAGGTCAGGTCGGGGTATCCACACACACACAGAGCAGTTACGCGGCCTGCTCCGTGGCGGCGCGCTTGGGCGCGGGCTCGCAGAGCGCTGGCTGGAAGGTGCCCTGGAAGATGTCCTTGCAGATGCCCTCGACGGCGCGGATGCCCTTGTTGGCCGTCTCGGCGCCGCGCGAGACCGAGAAGGACTCGAGCTTCTTGCTAAGCAGCGGCACGAAGGCCGTGACCTTAGCCTCGGCCGCGTAGCGCGTGGCCTGGTCGTCGCCCGGGTGCGCCGCGTAGACGCAGGTCTCCTCGACGGTGGCGACCGAGCGGAACGACAGGTTGGTGGACCGCAGCTCGAGCGTCTGCGCCTCGGGGTCGCAGATCGTCTCCTCGTACACGTAGGTGGAGCTGCCGAGCACCGAGCGCGCCCACGCGGGCACGTTCTGCGAGCACTTGGCCAGGCGCGCCGTCACCAGGCGGCCGCGCGCGTCCAGGCGCCGGTCCAGCACGTCCACGCGCTCCACGTGCGTCAGCGCCTGGTGCGGGTACTTGTTCCAGAACGCGCGCGTCACCACGCCCCACGCGTACGGGTACTCGTGCTGCGTCTCGCTCGTCAGCACCATCGGATCCCTGGGCTTGGGCTTGGGCTTGGGCTTGGGCTTGGGCTTGGGCTTGGGCTTGGGCTTGGGCTTGGGCTTGGGCTTGGGCTTGGGCTTGGGCTTGGACTTCTGGCTGCGGCTGGAGGCAGGCGGCGAGTCTCGAGGTCGACGCCTTGCGCTTCAGGTCCGAGACTGCGGTCAGAATTCGCTCCGAAATGGAGAGAGGTGGTGGGTGAAGCGGCCTGGATTGCGCGCGAGACCAGGACGACAAACGCTGATTACGGATTTAGTGGCTGATATAGTGGGAGACATCCTAGATAAGCACCTGGAATAGGCTGTGGGCGACTGGGCGAATAGCACGTGGGCGTATAGTTCATTCGCGCGGAGCGACAAGAACGCTTCAACATCCGATCCTTTGCCTCGAGTTGCCGTCCCAGTCCACGGTGCCAAGGCATTCTGCTACTTAAGGGCCCAATATGCACAAACCAAACGGGCTCCTCGCTGTCCACCTTGCTAGTTGGTCGTTGTGGGATTGTAAGTCTATTTTCTCACGATCTGATGGCATTCTTCAAACCAACCACAGTGTCAAAGCTGCTTTCAAGACGAAATGAACGTGAGAGCGGCAATGTGGATATTTGGTGTTATGTCCATTGATATTGGAAAGTATACGCACTCAAGCATTGCTGTAGATCTGCGGCATGGGGGCAGATGGGGTCCCTACGCAGCTAAGCGCCTTGCTGATACGTTGCGCCATGAGCTGCGACGGATACTCGACTGCCCAGTAACTCGCAGTCGCAACCAGTAAAGTGCCGCCGAAGTTGACGAAGAAGCGATCATACTTGCTCGGAATGCCCTGCAGAGTCGGGTTGTAGAT
>JAASGX010000353.1:0-25217 GCA_023334415.1 Phytopythium chamaehyphon | reverse complement strand
TCAAGCGCGTGGGCGAGATGTGGAAGGACGGCGGGAGCGAGACGGAGCAGATGGAGAAGATGACGGCGCTGGCCGACCTCAAGATGAAGAAGGCCGTGCAGACGTACCAGAACACGCAGCGGCTGCGCGCCAAGACCCGCGTGCTGCAACTGCTGCGCCCCCAAGTCTCTGCTTCCCAGGGCGGCGAGTCGGCCGACGGCGGTCCGCAGGCCGCGGAGGAAGCGCTGAGTCGCTCGCTGCTGCACCAGGAGCTCGCGAGCGCCGCCGAGGCCGAGGGCGACGCTGATGGCGAGGCCGACGGCCCCGTGGAGCCCATGCCGACCATCGAGGAGGCTGCGGACGACGAGGCGGCCCACCGTGCGCACAGCTTCCACGCGTACCCGAGCGCCGACTGGCACCCGCGCGAGTCCTCGCGCGCCTACGACGAGCGGACGCCGCTGCGGCTGGCGGACTCGCCGCGAGCGGCCGCGCGGCAGGCGGACGAGCAGCTGCGCGCTGTGGGCGATCGCCTGCAGCGCTGGGAGCGGCGCCTGGACGCGCAGGTCGGCGCGCTCGAGGCCGCCGTGGCGCAGCTGGCGGCGCTCGCACTGGGCGAGGCGTGAGGCATCGCGCCCCTTCGGGACTGGCGGCTGGCGATTGGCTGAAATAGATATTTGGAGTAGTACAGTGCGGGCGCCGCTAGTTCCGTCTGATACGCGCGTGGCTCGCGTCGAGCAGAGCCCCCGCGTGCGTCGATCCGCTCGGCCCATTGTCGCCGCGCGCCAAGCCAGCCATACACGTACAGTTCTGTTTCGACAGGCGGCGTTTACTCGTTGGCGCTCGGAAAGCCGTTGCGAGCGCGCTTCCAGGCTCGTTCCTGTCCGGGAGATGCGACTCGCGCCCAGTATGCGCGGGCCTGGGTTGCCGGATCGCGATTCGCGACTGCGGCTTTCGTGTCGCAGCTGGCGGCTGTCTGTCTGCCTGTTGTCAACAGTGTTTGGGCAGGTGGTCAACATTTGATCTGCCCAGTGGGCTCGCAGCCGCCTGCCTCCTCTGATTCGCCACGGCCGAGTGGGTTCACGTCGACGCGAACCGTGCGATAATACTCGGCGGCTGGACCTCGACCGCCACCGCAACGAGCCGCCAAGCCCAAGGCGCTGACAAGCCACCAAAGCCGCCACCTCGCATGAAAAGCCGAAACCGATCCGGAGCCCAGCGAAAAAAGGCCGAGCCGCAACAACCCGACGCGCGCTGCTGTTTGACGGCGCGCGCGGATTGGCCGAAATTCCGCCGCGGGCCCTACCCCGCGCGCGGGTGGGAGAGGGCCAGCGCCTCTCTTGCGCCCAGTATGGGCCGCTCCCCCGCGGTTTCCATTTTGGAAGCGCCCCAGGCTGGCCCAGGAGCGCGCCACTCTCCCTCTTCGCCTTCGCCGCTCTGCCGCCCGCCACGGTGGCGCCGCCGCTTACTTCCCCATCGGTCGGCTCGAGGAGCGAGCGATACCAGCGACAGTAGCGAGTCGGCGCGTCAGCAGCCGCCGCCCGCGAATTAGCAGCCGCCGCCAGCGAATTAGCCGCCTCCCCCGCCAAGTAGCGGGCTGAGACGCGACGAGAGCCCCCCGGCAGCCCGCCCGCGACGCAGCTGCATGGAGAGTAGGCAGCGCGTGACGCTCTTCTCGCAGGAGGACGCCGAGGCCATGACGCTGCGCGAGCGCGCCGGGCTCGTCTCGCGCGGCAAGTACGACAGCCGCGCGTCGTCCTACGTCATGCGCCCGAGCCAGACGGTCTACGGGCGCGAGAGTGGCGGCGACGACCTCTACTTCGACGGCTCCAGCAGCTACGTGTCGGTCGGCGGCGCCTCGGTGGCCGAGATGAGCGCC
This sequence comes from Phytopythium chamaehyphon, assembly GCA_023334415.1. Taxonomy (NCBI): domain Eukaryota; phylum Oomycota; class Peronosporomycetes; order Pythiales; family Pythiaceae; genus Phytopythium; species Phytopythium chamaehyphon. Next base: position 23,362 of record JAASGX010000353.1, on the reverse strand, counting down.
AACAGCGCCACCGCCGCCGGAAACGCGGCTGCCGCGGCCGCAGCGTCGGCCGCCGCCGTCATGCGCAGACTCAGCGTCTCGCCAGACGTCAACGCCACCTTCGAGGACATGTTCGAGACCGACTGGGAGGGATACATATGGAAGCAAGGACACGTCGTGCGCTCCTGGCGCTACCGCTACGCCGTGCTCTCGGGCACCACCTTCTCATGTACGTACCGTGCCGTCTGCGCTGGCAGAATCACCGCGCACTGACGGGCTCCAACCGCGACAGACTACGTCTCCAAGGACGTCGCCATGACCGACACGGAGAAGTTTCGCGGACGAGTGACCGTCACGGGCGCCAGCCGCGACCCCAACCGCGAGAACGGCGTGCTCATCACGACTACCATCAACAAGGTCTTCGCCATGTACACGCGCTCTAGCATTGAGTGCGAGATCTGGGTCAAAATGGTTCAGCAGGCCGTGTCGAACGCCTCCGGCCACAAGCCCTCGTCCTCGTCGGCGAGCTTCAGCGGAGCCACTCCGTGCCGCGACTCGGACATCACGGCCGGCGGGAGCAGCAGCGGGTTCGTAATGGGTAGCAACGGCAGCAATGCCGGCCGCGCGAGTCTGCCGTTCGTGCCGGGATCGAGCACCTACAGTGCCGGCAACTCGGCGCCGATTGCGATGGCAACCACTAGCAGCCTGCTGGCGCAGACTGTACGCTCGGGCACTGACTGGAAGCAGCGCAATCTCGCAACGGTCAAGCAGTTCTATTCGCTGTGGACGACGCAGTTCATGGAGCAGACCGGGGGGCCGGAGGACTCAGCTTCGAACCTCATCGCCATCTTCCCCATCTGCTCCTCAGATCTCGTCATGACTGTGCGGTACCCATGCGAATTCTTCCCATCTTCAGTCTTCTTTGGACGAGAGGGTCTCGTCGATGTCGTGCTCGGTTTCTCGCGGTTCGTCACGTTCCGCAAGTTTTGCGTGTCGCGCTACATGGCGACAAAGCAGCCAAACGTCATGCAGGTGCTGGCAACCGGCAAAATCTGGAATCGTGCCCTGCAGCGTGAGTTTTCGTTTACGACACGAGACGAAGTGCAACTGAGTCCCGGTGGCCGAGTGTTGAACCTGCAAATGCAGATCGAAGTCGACCTCATGGCTTTTCAGATGTCCGACGCTGACCGTAAGCTTGCCAAGTCCGAGCGCGCGTTTACCCAGGCATCAACGACCAAGCGTGTGCTGTCGCTTTCTATCCAGCACTTTCACGTCAACCGTGTGCTGGGTAAGGGCACGTTTGGCACTGTTGTGCTGGCAGAGCGGAAGAACACAGGTGAGATCTTTGCAGTGAAGATTCTCGAGAAGAGCTCGATGTCAAATTACGACAAGCTTCGTACCAAGACAGAGATGCGTATTCTGCGCGACGTCCATCATCCGTTCATTGCACCGCTTCGGTTTTCATTCCAAAGCCAGTCGCGCGTCTTTCTCGGCATGGAGTACTATCCTGGCGGATCGCTTTACACACACATGAACCGTTTCTCGCACAACAAGGAGCACCGCGTAAAAATCCCACTCGACTATGCGCGTGTTAAATTCTACGCTGCCCAGATCGTGCTAGCTCTTTCGCACCTCCATGCGTGTGACATTGTCTACCGCGACCTGAAGCCAGACAATCTCATGATTGATGAAGACGGCAACATCGCGCTGGTTGATTTTGGTCTATCGAAGACAAACGTGCACCAGATGAGCGGTGCTCGAACGATGGCAGGGTCACCAGCGTACACCGCGCCTGAGCTGCTAAAGCCCAAGCGATCACGTGACTATGGCAAGGCTGTCGACTGGTGGTGTCTCGGTATCCTCATTTACGAGATGCTGCTTGCGAAGCGGCCATTCCACCATCTCAACGTTTCTGTGCTTTACAAGCTTATCGAGAAGGACCCTGTCAAGTTCCCATCCAAGTGTAATCTGCCATCCGAGGCCAAGAGCCTCATTCTGGGATTGCTAGAAAAAGACCCGAACCGCCGACTCGGTGCTCGCCAGACGAGCGAGATCTTGACACACCCGTACTTCCGTGACGTGCGCTGGGACCTCGTTTTGCGCAAGAAGATCACACCTCCGTGGATTCCAGCCCCGCTGTCGCTTGAGGAAGAGCGCGCCAAGAACCCTGACATTAATTTTGACAAGTACCTGGCGTCCAAGACGGCGTCTACGGGCAGCATCTTTAGCCTCATTTTCCCGTGGAAGAGCCCGCGGTCACGCACCAGACGTCGTTCTGAGCCCGACTACGACTCGTTCGGCAAGTTCAGCTATGTTAGCGACACGACCAACTCGTTCTTGGTCGATGAAGACGAAATGCTGGAGGCGGCCTTTACTGGACGCCGCAGCATCCAGATGCAGACGCTTGCGGGCGAGGCGTAACTCGACGACGACCTCGTAATCTTGTGGCTGTGTACTTTTAGTCTCGAGTCGCGACGCGCCTCGCCAGTGTCCCCGCCCTCCCTGTACTTTGTCCGCTTTTCCACCACGTGTGCATTGCTTTTTCCAACCACTCTGCTACTCCACACCGCCTTTGGTCGGCTGAGTACCCTACCCTACAAACCTAAATTACTTCGAAGTAAAAGCAAAGCCAAACTCAATTTTCTCGTTACCAGTTCATTTCATGTCCTTCAAACACACCTTGGCAGCGTTCCGTCCGCAAGCACCCATAACACCACCACCTGGGTGGGATCCAGCAGATCCCAGGTAAAGCCCCGCGATTGGCGATCGATAGTCCGAATATCCTGGAATCGGGCGCATCCAAAACAACTTCGATGTGGTTCTATCAGAGCAGGAACACCTTCGTTTGAAGCGATGCGAGCGAGAAGCTCACCTGGTCCAGACCCATCGCTCCATGGAATATGTTGCCGCGTGGCAATGAAAAGATCCGCTCGAGATCTGGCGGCTGCACTCAGGGATTGTTACTACTGTAAGTGTTTCGCGCAAGCTCGCTACACAGATATTACCGTCAGCATATCGTATCCGATGATCGAGCTCTTGAACCCAGGCGCATACTGATCAATCACAGAGAAGACTTGGTCCGCAAATCTCTCCTTCTTGCCAGGAGTATCCCAGCTACCGTCCTATCCAACAAGAGAATGCAGCCCATGTCAGACCGGCTTCGTCGATGCAACAGTATATGAACACGTGCCTTGGGTTCGTATGGCGTGTACTGAACGAACAGCAGCGCAATATGTTTCCCTTCAGTGGATGACGAGCAATCAACAATGGCACATTCCAACAGCCATCTAGTCGATATATTGGGCTGTACCTGGCGGCGCAATTGAGGAATCCAACGACGTCGGGATGTTCATCTCAATTACGGGGCGCTTTGAGGCGTATCCGTGCTGAACATCAAGGAATGCATCTTCAATCTAGACCAACAAGGGAGGTGTTAGCACGAGCTAGAGCGTAGGGGACCCAAACCTCGCACCTGGTCGATTGTGTCCTCAAAATGAGTAGTTCCCCGGTGATGAGGCATCGGCGAGCTGCCAACATTCGGCAAGCACAAAAAGTTGGGAAGTCGGTCAAGTGCAACATTGATCTGGGAACATCATATCGAGTTAGAAAAGCAGAAGTCAAATGTCATAGCTTCTGTAACAATTAATACTAACCTTTGTTGACGCGGATTCACAGTTCCAACTTTTCTTAAAATGCGTGAGGACTCGCTCTGGCAATTCGTTTTCGTCGATCAGGTCCAGCATCGTCAACGCTGGACTAGCGTTTGATACCACATGCTGAGAATCCACGACAGTGCCATCTTCCAGAGTGACTCCGCAGACGTGGCCATTCTTGACATTGATTCCGGAGACTGGTGCGTTTGTAACAATTTCGGCTCCGGCTTCGACTGCCGCCTTTGCCAGTGCTTGTGTAACTGCTCCCATTCCACCTTTGACATGGCCCCACATGCCTTTGACGCCATTGACCTCCCCCATGACATGATGAAACAAAATGTAGGCCGACCCGGGTGTAGAGGGAGAAACCTTGGACGCAATGAGTAACAATGTTTAGCGCAATACGATACTTGCCGGCTCAACCACGCAGCAACAAACCTTAGCCCCGATAATGGCATCCGTTGCAAGGGTAGCCTTTAAGACGTCCGATTCAAACCACTTGTCCAGAATCTTGGTCGCCGGCGCCGTCATGAACTCCAAAAATGTCGTAAGCTCTTTCCCCAGCTTCCCGGTGCGATAGCCCAGGCGAGCCATTGATTGGATTGCATCAACACGGCGACTGTCAATACCGGTACATCATGTTGTCAGTTCTTCGTATTGCTCGGTTCTATAATCAATCGGGTTTTGCCTGATCGGGGTTTTCCCGTTGAAGAATACTCGGACGTCGGGCGGTAGCTGTTGAATATCAGTTAAATGATGCTCCACCATGCCTGCGTTGTTGTTGCAGCTGCTGCTGTTGTACGAGTACGGTACCTCGTCGATCATCGGGACAAAAAAATCAACCATTTTCTGCAGAGAACTTGTCGTCAGCAACCCATAGATGCAGGTGCAGTACTGTATACTATAGGGCCGTTCTCACATCCAGCATTTCGTTGTAGACAGGATAAGCCTCGGCGTCCGCCTGGGAGAAGCGTGCTGGTAATACAAACATGTGAGCTCACATGCCTGCGAGTGTTAGTGAAGTACAATTTTGTAGGGCGTACCAATGCTGCGCTGGGTCTCTTCCATGTCGCTCCCCAAGATGAGGCTCCGTCCGTCGAGCATTGGCGTGAACGATGACGGGTTCCTCGGGTACACTGCGCCACCCCATGCGGTGTAAGCTTTGAAGGCTCACAATTCCTCAACTTGTGCTGTAGACCGAGCCGAGAACCTTCAAGTCCGTGCCGGTAGAGATCCAGGTCCTTGATGATCTGTGGGCGGAAGAGCGAGAATACGTAGGAGGCCCGCGAGAAGTGGAACCCCGGGATGACCTCCTCGGTCACAGCAGCTCCGCCGACGAGGTGCCTCTTCTCGAACACGCACACCCTTTTCCCTGCCTGCAGTCATCTCCATTAACACGGAGCATGCTGCCCGCAAGCGCTTCGGAGACTCGACCTTGGCGAGGTACGCCGCCGCCACGAGTCCGTTATGTCCGCCGCCCACGACGATGGCGTCCCTAGAAAGCCTCGCAGCCGTCAGCTCCTCCTCGGCGTCAGCGCGTCGCTGGGGACGGCGCACCATCTCGCCTTCGCCGCCCGCGCCGCCGCCTGCATGGCGCTCGCCTCCCCTCTCCTCGGGCTTTTCTCCAGTGACCCTGGTGCTCCTCGTTGAAGTTGGGCGCTCCGGATCCGCTTTCCCCTCCCCAAAGCGATCAACGCTTCCCTTCAAGAGCATCGTGCGTCACTTCTCCGGCTCGACCGATGCGCTGCTTCCGCGCGTCGCTGGTGCGCGGGCGCGTCGGGTGCGACGGCCGCGCGCGGCTGCAGGCGCTGCGCAGGCGGGCGGCGCTGCGCGTGTCGGCGGCGGCGCTGGAGCTGGCGCTGGGCGCGGGGCGCGGGCCCGTGGCGCGCGTCCTGGCGGCGGACGTGACGGCCGTGCAGGTCAAGCGCCGGCTGGTGCGCGTGCGCAGGGCGCGTGAGGCGCTGACGTGCGTGGCGATGGATGCGGGTGGGGAGGCGGCGCTCACGCTCACGCTCGCGCTCGCGCAGGCTGCGGTTCGACTCCCAGGAGGACGCCGTGGCGGCGGCGGCGGCCATGATGGACGCCTGGAGTGCGTCGCTGCCGTTGGTGGAGCGTGCTTTGACCGCAACTGGCTGACATATCTCTCCAGGCATCGACCCGTCGATCCAGACGGACGAGGAGCAGGCAAAGAGCGCGCCGGACATGCAAGAGAGGCTCCAAAGGATCGCGCGCGAATACCTCGCCAACCCCGAGCTCCGTCAATCAGTCCATGACCTCCACGAGCAGATATTGAGCGTGCTCGCGCAACCCTCCAGCTTCGAAGATGGCTTCGATGAGCTTGCTACTGTGTGAAAGTCAATCACCAGAGCAAGCTTTGGCCCGTAGTTTAAACTCATTTACTAGAAAGTTACAGCTGAGCTGATGTAAGCACTACGTTCCTACCGCTCTTCCTTGGTAGTGCTCTTGCTCTTGGGCACAGCAGTGCTAGTGCCAGCAACTAACTCCTAGCAATACCGGCTTCCTCCATTTGAGTCGTGAGAGGAACCGGCGGTTAACGACGAACTCGCTCACCGCTTCATTGCAGAAGCAGAGCCACCCACATTTGGATGGGCTGAGGATTCACGATTCTGGATAGAAGAGAGCCTGCGCGTGTGATCGCTGGTAAGCGCCCGAACACGCCCTTGACTTGAATTTGCACGACCTCGACCGCAACGGCTAGACCTCGCCTGGATCAACTGAGGAGGTTCAGGACCTTGGTCAACTGAAGTTCAGGATTCTTGGTCTTGAGGTTTTGGTGCTAGTCGCGGGGCGTGATTGAGGACTTCGATGCAACCGCGCAGCTCGTGGATGATCTTGTTGGCGGCAACACCCCCGCAGTGGTGGTGCACGCAGCCTCGCAGAAAAGGCGAAGCAGTACTCCCACAGCAGCACTTGACAAAGTCGTTCCTTGCTAGTCAAAAGCACGCAATGGACCTCTCTGGTTCCGCAATTCCTCTTCCGCTGCCGCTCGCGTGCACGCCGCGTAGCCACGCATGGCGGCTACCTCGACTGGCTCGTTGCGCGTCATATTCCTTCGTGGCCGATCGTCGCGCCGCGGACTTGAAAACATACCGGTGGTGCCGCGGCTGACCTCGAAGGGTCCGGTGGCTGCTGCTGCAAGATCCTGGGTCGTGGGCCGGGAAGTGCAGCCGCTTGGACTCCAGCTTGCAAATCATTGAGTGGGGAGTGCGACGATCACTACCATGTGCGCGCGATGTGATCAAGATCCAACGCGTCGTCGTCGATGGTGTCAGGACGGTGATGCCGGAATTTCAGTCGAGCATCCAGCTCAGCGACGATGAGGACACAATGGGGTGAAGGAGCACTCGAGCTCCTTCACCACAATTCTTTCGAACCTTCATTGAGTTCGTCAATTGGGGACCACTACAAAACGTTTCAAGACGGACACTGTGCTACACCTCTTCATTTATTGAGTGGTATATCCGGTTAGAATCCATACTCCAGCTGCGCTGGTGGGCTGTTGAAGCACATATTGGTTGGGCTTGCGAATCCGTGGGCGCTCACCTCCAGGACTCGAACAACATTCGTAGACCCGGAAACAGCATCAAGCATTCCGTGAACCAGCACAATCAAATCACCGTGCTCAATCCAGCCCCTTTCTTGCGCATAGGTTATCGCTCGCACCGTCAGACTCTCTACCCCGACCATGGACTCAGCACGTAGCACTGAAACACCACTGCGCCAGCATCATAAACAACGTCAGCTCCCAACGCGGACGTTCCTTTTGAGTTTTGTACGTACCGAGAAACCCCCGAAAGCTGCCGCGCAACCATACCAGAAACTGTAACAGCAAGGATTCGGGCTTCCGGTCGAAATTTTGCCAGCAGTTTGGTACTTGTACCAGTCTCTGTAAGCGAGATTATTAACTTGGCCTTCACGTCAATCGAAATCTCTGTTGCAGAGCTAGCGATTGCCTCGCACATGCCAATGGGTCGCTTTAGGCGGGATCGTATTGTGCGATGCAGATCTGGATAATTCACCATTGCTTCAGCTTCGAGACAGATCTTGGCCATAGTTTCGACAGATTCTCGCGGATATATGCCCTTGGCCGTTTCAGCTGAGAGCATCATTGCATCTGTTCCATCCAGAACAGCGTTGGCCACGTCCGTGCACTCTGCATTTGACGGGTAAGGTTTCTTGGTCATCGACTGCAACATCTGAGTGGACGTTACAACAGGCTTTCCCGCGCAATTTGCCTTGCGAATAATCATTTTTTGTGCGGCAAACACTTGTTGGGGCAAGAGCTCCATGCCTAGATCACCACGGCTAACGTGGATACCGTCAGCTTCAGCGACGATCTCGTCAACGTTTCGAAGTGCTTCAAGGCTTTCAATCTTTGCGTGAACCCGAATTCGCTTCCCATTTTCGCCTAAGCACTCACGAATAGCGCGAACATTTGCGGCCGTTCGAACGAATGAACCTGACACAATATCAACAGCTTGAGGGATAGCAAAGTTCACAAGATCGTTCTTGTCTTTCTCGGTGATACCGGGAATTTTGATGGCCGCACCTGTTTCATTGGCAATAATAATAATTCGTCAGTCCTTTGGCCAAACGGAACTTGAAAAGCCATGGCAGAGCTCACCCGGAAGATTCATGTTCTTCTTTTCCTCCAAAATATGGTCGTTGTGGACCTTGACAATGATGGAATCCTCTCTGCACTCCAAAACTGACATGACAAGGCTGCCATCATCGCAGAGAATCCGCGATCCTTCCTGTACCGAGGTCGGTAGGTGCTCGTATGTACAAGCAATCCGAGAGCTGTCGCCCTCGATCGAGTAGTCTGTCGTTATTTCTAACGTTTGCCCTGCCTGGTTACCAACGGGATTAGCCGATCCCGTTCATGGTTGCCTGTGCTGTCACTCACGCCTGCAGTACCTTCAAATGAACTGGCTTGTGTCCACGTAAAAAACCCGACCGGATTTCAGGTCCTTTCGTGTCTAGCAACACAGCGCAGTGACACCCCGGGCGCGCCCGTACAGCATCGCGCAGATTCGACAGGCTCTTGAGATGGAGTTCGTGGTCTCCGTGCGAGAAGTTCAGCCGGGCGACGTTCATGCCCGCGTCCAGTAGCTGGCCTGCGGAAGAGCGCGCGGTAGCGTTAGAGCTCTTTCTTTCCCTTGCCAAACGCGCGAAGCGCTGCGCTCCCACCCAGCATCTCGACCGAGTTGCAGGCGGGGCCGATGGCGCAGACGATCTTGGTCTTGCGGGTCCTGGGCGCCAGCGGGTCGAGGATCTGCTGGATCTTGATGCCTACGTGGAAGTTCTGCAGCCGCGCGTGAGTCGGCAGGCAGGGCAGAGAAAACGCTTGGAGCACCGCACCGCGGGCGGGTGCGCGACCGAGAGCGGGCCCGGGCGCAGCTCCAGCTCGTCGAACTCCTGCGACACGGAGCGCAGGCGGTGCCACGAGCCCATGCGCACGGGCGCGAAGGCTGCCAGCCGGTGCTGCGCGTCCGCCTTGGCGTCTTCGCGGGCTCGCCGCGGCGCGCGCCGGTCGCCCATTCTCAAAATGGGTCGAGTGGTCTTCAACCCAGTATCCGCATACTGGGCGCAAGGCAAAGGCGCGCCACCTTGAACTTTCTCCTCGGCTCCCGGCGGCAGCCCGACGGGAAACGCAACCTTGCGGGCCCTCAACCAGAGGCTGCGGGGGAAAGCGGAGGCGGCGGATCTCGAACCCATGCGGCTGCTGCTGCTGCGCGCGGCGGCGCTGGCGCTCGCGGCCGCGGCGCTGGCCGTGGCGGCGGAGCGGCGGCGCCAGAAGCGGCTGCGCGACTGCGGCTGCGCCGACGGCGAGTGCTGCAACTCGGTGCGCGCGAGCGAGCGCAGGTACCAGCTGCCGCGCGCCCACGTGGAGCACTGGGACCCGCGCGACGGCCGCTGCGACGCGCGCTGGGCCGCGCTGGCGCCCGCCGGCCGCGAGGGCGCGCAGCCGAGGAGCAGCGTCGGCACGCTCATCCTGCTGCGCCACGGCCAGAGCGTGTGGAACCGCAAGCCCGACCGGCCAGACGACGAGTGGCGCTACGCGGGCTCCATCGACATCCCGCTCAGCGACGTCGGCATCCAGGAGGCCTTCGAGGCCGGCAGGCGCCTCGAGCGCACGCCCGTAGACGTCGTCTTCTGCTCGCAGATGGACCGCGCGCGCACCACCATGTCGCTCGCGCTCAGCGTGCACGCCAGCAAGAAGACGCCCGTCGTCGAGCACCGGTCGCCGCTAGAGCCGCCCGTCTTCGACGGCGTCAACGATCAGAACCCCTACGGATTTGTAAGCGCGCCGATCAATTGCTTGCCTTCGCGCCTGGAGAGTAACCTCCCCGGTTCGCGCAGATTATCCCCGTGTACATCTCCCCGGCCCTGAATGAGCGCAACTTTGGCGACCTGCAGGTACGAGCGATCTAAGGGCATTGGTGTAATGGACGGGTCATGTTGCTGAGCATGAATTATCACGCTAGGGCGTGCCAAGCTCCAAGCACACTGTGCTCTTTGACAAGGACCACATCCGCAAGATCCGAAACGACTTCTACACCAAATTCCCTGGAGTTAACGGTGAGAGCTGCGCCGACATCCACGAGCGCACAATTCCATTCTTCAATTCGTTCATCTTGCCGCATTTGGCCGCTGGGCGGAATGTTCTGGTGTCGTCGCATGGGTTCGTCATCCGCACGCTTATCAAGCACCTAGACGGCATGGACGCAGATGAATTCAATGCTCAGATGAAGCTGGAAAAGACAGCCCCCGAACGGTGTCTGCTGCTAGCACCTACAGGTTAGTTTTTTTTTTACTTTTTGCTTGGGAATGTGTACTGTTGAAACTCACCAATGCGACCCTACAGGTGTGCCACTCATGTATAGATACGAGAATGGCAAGTTTACCAAGGTAGCTCAGACGCATCGCGAACGCGCAGAGAGCTTGAGCCGGAGTATTGCACCATATTGAGCTAAAGTTTGTTCTGCTGGTGTAATGGGCGCTATGGAGTTGCCGGAGATTATCCTTTCTACTTCGAAGTGTCAAACATAAAATCAGCGAAAGAGCACTCATCTCATATTCACACCAGCAGCAAATCGCCACCACTCCTACTTTGCAGAAAAACCCGGAACAAATTCCCTTGAAGCTGCAATTAGCTTGGAGCTAGAATAGCTTTGTTTTGCGCCACCTTGCGAAATCATCGCCTTTCGCTTTTTGTGATTTCGATTGCGCTTTCAGTTTGGACCCTTCCTTTTCTCCCTGTCCAGGCTTGGCTTTCTCGCCTTGTCACTACCTCCAGTTTCTCTCCATGCGATTCCCAGTGTTGATGATGCCTCGAGCTGTGTCTGCAGAAGCCCATCGCCAGCTGTGCGTCCGCGATCGTCGAGAAAGTAACTTTTAAGATTAAAATCACTGTCAAATGTGACTCAATTTGTAGCCATCACTGAATCCGAACTCAATGCGGTGTCTACTGGGTGTTACCGGTGGTGAGGTCGCTGATGAGCTGCGTGAGGTGGTCGTACGTGTACAGTGACGATGTATGCCCGTCGCTCCATGTGACCGCAAACGCGTAGTTACCCTGTCAAGAGTATACCTGTGAGAGGCACGACGGATTTGCAGTTCGATTTGGAACGTACCTTCCGCTCAACAGCAGTGGGGTGGATATCATCCGGGATCGCCGCAGGGTCGAGAATCTGCAATCAAGTATTGGCGATAAATAGGCGAGTAGTTGCATTAGACCTTAAGAAAGCACGTACTTGAGCGCCAGTAAACTCGTCGATGCACTGGGCACAGCGGCAACGAGCCCGGAGCTCGGCAGGGTGGACAACTGCCTCCTTGGCATCAGTAGTAGAGTATAGCCGAAGTACAATTCCTCGTTCCTTGTCGAAAAGCAGCTCTGGTGCAGCGCGAGCCTGCTGTTTCAGAATCACCAGCTCCTTTGCAACCTAACGGTAGAACACACCAGGTCAGCCAATCTTGTAGAACACGCAGGCTTACACAGTAGCATCATTCGCACCGTCACCGCCAGATCGTCATAAGTCTTTTCTTCATCTGGCGAGAGGTTTGAAAGCACAAAGGGTCTGCGCAGCAATATCCATTCCAGAACATTTGAGTGTGACCACAGTAAATATCATAGTGACGAATGGCACCCTTTTTCTCTTACCTTCCCGAGTCACCAGAAACGCTAAACTTGTCCGAGATCGGCAGCTTGAAAACATTCCGCATGTTATATTTGTCTACCAGCTCTTGCGTATGCCCTTGGCCTGTATTTGATCCAATTAGTGTCAAGTAAACACAATGACAGAAAATACGCAGCGACACTGACCAAAAGGGTAGTGGCGGTGGCCGTGGGTGCAATCAAAGTACGACATATTCTCGACAATTGCAGCAGTTTTCACCTGTGTCGTATCATGAGAAAATCATTAGGTTTCGCCATGTCCACAATTTCGCTAAGTACGCGCACACCTTCAGGTCGTCGAACATTGCGATTCCCTTCTCAACGTCGACAAAGCTGAACACCAACACCTTTTGTTTAAAATGGAGGGGGATATGTTCTGCAAATGTGCACAATACCTCAAACGCTGCGGTGTGGTTACAATCACGGTTGCTGAAATGGCCATTTGTTGCGACAACGAAATCTGAATGTCGCCCGTTCCGGGCGGCATGTCAACTACGAGGTAGTCGAGTTCTCCCCACTCCGTACCAAGAATGAGTTGGTCCATAAGTTTGGAGACCATCGGTCCTCGCATGACAGCTGCGCCAACTCCTGTTTGATAGCGCCGCGCAGTGTCAGCGAATGCTTCAACACGGTTATAAACGACAGAACCCACCTCCAGCTCCAGGTGCCGCCTTCTGATTCACGAATCCAAACGACATGCACTTAACGCCTTCATACTCTACCGGGACGACAAAGTGCTTGAATGTTTTGGACGGTCGAATGGTTCGGTCAGCAGGAGAGATCATGGTTGGCAAGCTCGGTCCGTAGATATCTGCATCCAGGATCCCGACGCGAGCGCCTCTCTTGGCCAGGCTGGCAGTGGAAATGAGCTGCGTAAGAATTTACGCGTGGAAACCGAAAAAGTTAAAATACCGGAAATCTACCTGAAGGCAAGGTTGACGGACACCGTTGACTTGCCCACCCCGCCCTTGCAGCTAGAGACCGCGATAATCTCCGTGACGCTGCCCAGCGACGAGAACCGGCCGGCGCGCGCGCTTCTAGGCCTCGGCGTCGAGATGTCAAAGTCCACGGTCTTGACCCACGGGAGCGCCGCGATCTTCTCCTTGGCTTCATCGCGCCACTGCAAAAAGTCGGCGTCGTGAGTGCCAGCCATCCCAGGTCGCCTAACTACCGCCGACCGACCTGCTCCGCCAGTTCCGTCAGCACCGGCGATGGCGCCTCGATCTTGCAGCGCACCGCTCCCGCGCTCGGCGCCACCACCACGTCCTGCAGCCACAGCCTCGCTCAGCCACCGCCCGCCAGCCCCAAACGCCGAATTCGCCAGCCGCGCACCTTGACGCGGCCGCTCGCGACGATGTTGCCGAGCCCCAGCCCGTCCTCCACGGCACGCAGACGGTCCATCACCTCCGTCTCCAGCTGCACCGCCTGCCGCGTCGACAGCGCGCGCCGCGGGCCGCCGAGCGTGGCCGAGCGCCCCAGCGCCGCCGCTCGCCGAGCTCCCAGCATGTCAACTACCTGGCCGTTTGGAGCCGCAGAATTGTAACGAGATTGATTGGTAGATAAAGAAAGTATTGCCTTGTGATTGGGTGGAAATATTCCCGCCTGATCGCGAAGGGACACAGCCGTCATGCCAGCGGCGAGATGGCCGAGGTGAGCGCTGCCACTGCCGCTGCGGCCTGCTCGAGCCGCGCTAACGGACCGACGCGTGCGACAGGCAGAGAGCGAGGTGGACGAGCTGCTCAAGCAACTGCGCGGCGCCAAGCAGCGCGAGCTGCGGCTCCGAGCCGAGAAGGAGCGCGTGCGGCTCGAGATCGGCCAGCTGCGCGGCGTACGGCCTGAAGCTGCCGCAGACACTATAGACACTCTTTGGATCGCTCTGGTGACGATCTGGTGCTGTAGGACCCGTTGTGGGCGCGGGAGCAGCAGGCGCGAAAGGTGCTCGAAGGAGTCCGATGCGCCAAGGAGCAGCTTTTGACTCAGCAGCAGCAGGAAACAGAGAGCCTGGAGCGACTCAACCGAACCCTCCAAGCAAAGGTGGGGAGAGTCCCCGAGTCTACGACAAAACAAGTGCGATTTTACTAAATCTCTCGCCTAAAGGAAATGGACTGGCGGCGTGGGCCACCTACAAAAGCAGACTCCAATCCACGAGTCCAGCCTAGCCGAATGCGTGGGGATGATCGGCGAGATTCGACTCACCAGCCATCCCGGCATACGGCGGGGAGTAGTTCAGCTCGAGGTGATACTACCAACTGGCTGTACACTGTGGGGACTCTTCATTTACAGATCCATGATCAGATTCAATGATCGAGCCTGACGCTCTTCAAAGTCTGATGCGGAAGATCGACTCTGCTGAGCAGCAAAGGAGGGTTGCCCGGCTTCAAACAGAGCTGCACAAAGCAAATGCGCGGCGAGAAGCTGATGATCTTTTGGAAGGATCATTCGAAACGACCGCGATTTTACCCATAACACGAGCAAAGTCAGAATCCTCTGCTAGGATCTGTGAGCAGATTACCGATGAGAGCAATAGTGTCGGTGGGTTTTGTATGGATGATGAAACTCCCTTTTGATGACAGCGATGATGTGACGAACTGGGTTTCAGGAGTGTCAAGCAAACTAATTGCTCGATCATCAGGTGTAAAGAGCGGAAGAAATACGCCACAACCAGAAGCACTGAAAACTTCTGGGGAAATGTCGACATCGCACACACAACGTACGTCTGTGTTCTTGTCCAATTATTGCGTCAAAAAAATGCGTTAAGTATTTTAAACGCATTCCCTTCCTGAGCTATAGATCCCACAACACATTACATGGCAAGTCAGCCACTGTTACAATCTCCTCCTTGGCCAATTTCTCTGCCAAGTATGCATATTGCACCAACATATCCGTACTCTATATCAAGTCATCCAGCTGGGCTTGCAGGATTCTGCAATCCGGTTGGTCTTTTCCCGTACCAGCACTCAGCATTCCAACATATGCAGCAATATCACGCCCCAATCCCACTTCAATGGCCGGCACTACAGGATGTCTATACTGTCTGCAATGTAGCAAATCCTGTTGGTGTGCTCAATCCTTTTGTCTCCTTAACGGGATCTGTTCAACCTGGTCAAGAGCGTGCAGCGATATTACAACTTGAACGGCAAATCGAGGTGTTGAAGTCAAGGTTGGGGAGCTGCTCGAACGATGACGAGGTGACGCAACTCCAGCACCGTGTTAGTCAACTTACGGTATGACTGCTTTATTTGTTATAGGATTCTCCTTTGCTGCTAAATGTTCGTGGTTGTCGGTGTCTGTGATGTGGAGCCAGCGCAAACTCACCGAACTGACATATGACAGTGCCACAAAGGCTATTGATACGCCAGATACTGCGAATGAGCAAGAGGTATCGATAGGAGATGACCAAAAGCTCATCAGTTTGAAGGTGCGCATGGTGTTATCTCGTACGTCAGTATTCTAATGTAATCTAAAAATGAGCAAACGGGTATTGCGTAAATACTGCAGAGAGAACATTTAGAAGCCATAACAAAACTCCGCAACGAGAGAGACCTGCTAGAAGAGCGAGAAAAGGTAACACAGAATTTGGCGTGCTTGGGTGTAGCCCATCTGTTCATTTATGAGCGTGACTGGGTTTTAGTTAGACGAGTTCAAAGAAGATATATCACGTCGACGGATCGAGAAAAAGCGAGAGCAAGATCACACTGATTGGATTGCAAGACAGAAACGTGAATTGGTTGAGCTTCGGTTGCAGCGATCTCGTGGTCACAAATATTCAGGAAGCACACGCAGTCCCCCTGATACCGAAACTGATATTGACATTCCGCAAAGTTATTCTCCAGAAGTTGGCCTCACGCTCTTTTGGGACGACATAGTCGGGGTCCCAGTTGCTTCAGGCAACCTTCAGGTGAGTGTTTGCTAAAAGGTTGGAATAAGCTGAACAAATATTCATATACGTGTTGTGCAGATCACGTACGCCGTGTTCGAAGGAACACTACTGCGCACTTCATTCCGTGCCATTCCAGCTAAAGATGTTGAGGTTATCGGACCAACCAGCAAGCGCTTTATTTTCCGTGGCAGCCGACATCTAGCCAAGTTGATACCAAATCGGGATATGAGAGTTTTGATGGAGGTATCTTTCTTACTGATACGAATCTTCGCTCTTAACAGATGTTGATCCCCTTTGTTGTTTGAAGGTGTCAGCTGTACCCGAGGTTCAAGCAACTCGCAGTGAAACCTTATCGAGCTTCGGGTGGAGTGTCATGGAGCTATTTATCACTGAATCCGAGATCAGGGATCCAATGCTAGCTTCTGGATTCTTCAAACTTCTTATTCGAAAACCACCGATGCCGGACCCTTCCAAAGCGTTTGCTCTTGACTTGCCCTCCATAGACGAAGGAGGCGTGCCGTATATGCGCATGCGTGTTGCCTTTGGGAACAAAGCTGATGACGAAGCTCTTTTGGAGGTAGACCCTCAACAAAACGCAGGTAAGTCAAACTATACGAAATGTGATGTTCGTGAGCACAGGTTAATCTTGACCCTTTGGATAGATCGCTACAAACTCCCAAGCTCCATCAAGAATGTCAAGCCAACTTCGCTCGACTCTACTGATCGCAGGGGTTCAGCTCAATGCCCAGAAGCTGCTGTCGACAATCCTATGAGGCAATCAAATGACCAGGGCGCGCATTCCATAGACCGAAGCAATAACCAGAGGCGCCCGAGTGTTGTTAACATTCAACCTACAAAGGACCGTTTGCCTGGTACGTATGCACAATATGCATTACTTCGAAGTAATCGATGCCAAACCCAATCTCACCATATTCGATTTCAATGGTACAGTAGGATCAATAAACATTTCAAAGGATCCGGTGCAGATTGTCGAGGCACCATGGATCAGAGTGGACAAGCGCTCCGAAACTAAGAATTCTACAACCGCAAACGAATTGTTCGAGGCGGGTAGTGGGTTTGATGTAGCTATTGATTGTGCGCGGTGCCTCCCGGATAACGCTACAATTACCAAAGTTACTGTTGCTGCTCTGAATTCAGACCGATCACAAGTCGACACGACTGACGGTATTGGATTTTCAATTCCTACGAGCAGTATTTTCGACCCAGTATTTGATATGGTAAGTGCTGCGATCAATCATAGTACAAAGTAGCAACTCTGATTTCTAACCGAAACAATCTATCGTACCGGTAACAGTACATCGAGTACCGACAACCGAGTTTCAATCCAACGCTCACTCTAATCATTCGGGTTGACACTGTAGACTTAAGCTCCAAGTTGCCCGTTATTCTTGGGTACTGCGTGCTCCCAGTCTTTCTAGATGTCGACACTTGCAACCAACCATCAAAGCCAGTGGGTGAACGTGTTTGGCTGAACGAAGGAGGGTTTCAGCTACCACTCCATACTGATGTCAATTTCGGTGCACTCAACCAACAACTCACCGCTAAAAAATTTGAACCATTTCCAGCTGTCCCTTGTGCCACACTGCTTTTGCGACTTATTCGAGCGAAGAAAGTACGTTGTGCTATTTTACCAAGCAGTGTAATGTTGATAACTGTGACTTTCGTGCAATGCAGTCTGCTGATGGTGTCACGCTATCAAGGAAAACGTTTCCTCCGGATCAATGGGAGTCCAAGGGACTACTAAACCTGGCTCCACGCTATGAAAACAAGGTCTATGATTCAATGGGTTGCATCCCTACTCAAATTGAGCAGCAGATCTATGAACTCCGGGTAGGCTCTGTGGGTCACTGCTATGTGTAGTAGATAACAGTACACTAACAACCAATTTGACTTTTAGAGCGCACAGCGAAAACCCCGTCTTGTAAGCGAGTGTTACCAGCACCTAGATTCTCTTTCCGTACCCGACGTGAATGCGCTGCTGAGGGTATCTACGTATTGTGGAACACTTTTTATCTGTCTTTCCACTGAGTTGCTTTTGTGATCCCAGACAAAACCAAATGCCTTTCTTGACTTGAAGTATGGGTTCAAATACCAGCCGACCATTGGGTTTCGTATTTCAGTAGACGGACTTCACAATGTGAAAAGCAAGTCTGGACTTTTTTTCAAGGTGCTATGTGGTGCTTTTCCTCCGGGTGCATTCTATCAAACCCCTCGATCTACGTCAGGAATTTCTTTCACGGCGATGACCAACTGGGATAGCGCTCAAACGTCTCCAGAGTTCAAGGAAGAGTGGATGGTATTGCTATTTCGAGCCGAACCTTGTTGAACAGGATTAATCTCCTGTTATCTTGTCAAACAGACCATGCGAAATCACTCCAGCCAAACACAGCCATTACTGCTGCTATTTGATGTCAGGACGATCACCCGAGATTCAAAAACTGGCGAGATCTCTATTCAGAATTTGGGCTGGACGTTTGCTCCTATTCTTTCCGATTGGCCCTTGATCGCGATTGGGAGTATGCAACTCCCGTTGTTTCAGGGCGAAGTTCAGATTGTACGTTGTCATGTACTGTAATCTACGTTTATGGTCAACTGACTAGCAAATTCCATCGCAGGACATACTACAGAGTGTTGATACTGTTGTCAGCATGGCTGCTATGATGGAAATGATAGGCAGAGGCGGAAAAGGTGTCCCCGTCACGCTTCTCGATGGCGCGTCTCTCTTTGTCCGCCTGGAGGACCCGCAAGTCCCGAGTATCTCGACCCAACCAATGGTTCGTGACCTGCTGTGTTTCCATATCAGACGTGCTGTATCTTCCTGCTAACATGTTTTATCAAATGACATTGCAGACGGGCACGATCCCGTCGCCGATGCTCCCCAAAAAGCAAGCCACAAAATATATGTACGACCCAGCCAAGATTGCTGCTTTAAGGAAGAAGGCCCCGATGTCGAAGCTGCTACCACCCAACTCGACGGCAGAGGAATTCGAAAAGGAGATTAACAGGGCGTTCGTGAAGGTGCCCACTAGCGTGTGCACAATGCCCTCTTGCTGGGCGTCTGGCTCACACTTCACTCTTGTGTTGCAGGAAATGGGGCTTCAAGGCTCCACGCTGTGATTCTAACCGACTGCGCCTGGTCTGCTCTTCGACGGATCCTGCCGTCGCGGCCCTTCGGCCCACTCGGCGCCAACTTTCGCTGGCCATGCTGCTCCGCCTCCGCTCGCGGCCGCGGCTGCGCAAGTCCCCCCGCAAGCCGCGGCTGGAGCTCCGCCCCGAAGACTTCGACAACCTGCGCTATCGTGTGGAGCTCGTGCGGCTGGAGGGTGAGCAGCGCGCCACCAACGGTGCCGGTGACGGCGAGGGCGTCGACAGGGCCGAGGTGGCGCTGGCGCTGGCGCTCGGGCTCTCGCTGCTCGGCGCCTGCGCGGCGCTCGGCGTGGCGCTGGACCTGGACGTGGCGCACGAGGACGCGCGGCTGCTGCTGCCCATGCTGGCGCTACCGCTGGGCTGGCTGCTGGCGCTGCACCTGTACGAACGGGCCACCAGCGCGGCCGCCATCGTGCCGCCTGTCGCCCATTCATGAGTCGTAAAAAAACCTGTAGCTACCCAAACAAGCAAACACTGCCGTAAATAATGGTATACTGAGTCGTTGATATCGGAAGCGCGGCCGGCAGCCCGAGCCAGCAAACGGCCAAGAAGGCGCGGGCGGAGCCATGGCGGTCATCACGTTCACGCCGCTGTACGGCGTGCAGTCTAGCGACCCGTGCTGCGCGTACCTGCTGGAGATCGATGAGGTGTGCATCCTGCTGGACTGCGGGTGGACGGACCAGTACGACGTGGAGCTGCTGCGGCCGCTGCAACGCGTCGTGGACCGCGTGGACCTCGTGCTCATCTCGCACCTCGACATGGCCCACATGGGCGCGCTGCCCTACGCCATGGGCAAGCTCGGGCTCAACGCACCCGTATACGGCACGCTGCCCGTGCACCGCATGGGCCAGATCGCGCTCTACGACGCTTACCAGGCCAAGACCAAGAACGACAGCGACTTCGCGCTCTTTTCGCTCGACGACGTCGACGCCGTCTTCGAAAAGTTCAAGCAGCTCAAGTACTCGGAGAAGCTCACGCTCACGAGCTCGGGGGAGGGCATCGTCATCACGCCGCACGTCGCGGGGCACCTCATCGGCGGCTCGCTCTGGCGCATCATGAAGGAAACGGTGCGATTGCGAACCGGAGCTCGTCGGGACCCCCAAACGCCTAACTCTCGCCGCCCTTGCGCAGGACGACATCATATACGCGGTGGACTACAATCACCGCTCGGAGCACGTGCTACAGAAGACTATCCTCGACTCATTCACGTTTGTAGTCGATTGACCGGAACGCATTGACCCAACCTGGCACTAACGTTCGCGTCGCTCGCGGCAGTCGCCCAACGCTGCTCATCACGGACTCGATGAACCTGCAGAAGGAGCAGCCCAAGCTCAAGGACCGCGATAGCAAGGTATGGGGCTGGCAAGCTGGACTATTCTGCTGGAGTTAGCATGTTGTATGAACGGGCATGTGCGTGGTTGCCAGATCATGATGGAGGTATTGAAGACTGTGCGAGGTGGAGGCAATGTTCTCATTCCAACAGATAGTTCTGGCCGTGTTCTGGAGCTCATGCGCGTACTAGACCAATACTGGATTCAAAACAAGTGCGTACCCCATCGGCTCACAAAAGTGAATTTGGTAGGTTCAATGTGCTCATGGCTGGCTGTTATTTGGCAGGCTCCGCGATCCGATCGCTCTGCTTCACGACATGAGTTACTATACAC
Organism: Phytopythium chamaehyphon; assembly: GCA_023334415.1. NCBI lineage: Eukaryota > Oomycota > Peronosporomycetes > Pythiales > Pythiaceae > Phytopythium > Phytopythium chamaehyphon. Next base: position 2,818 of record JAASGX010000353.1, on the reverse strand, counting down.
CGAAGGCTGCGCAGGCAATGCTAGAATGGTGCAATGAACGCATTGCAAAGAACTTTGATGTCGGGCGACAGAACCCGTTCCAGTTTTCGTACGTTTTTCGAATATTAGTTTGGGAAACTTGGATCTTAACAGCGCGTGTATCTTGCTCGCAGTCACATCCATTTAGTTCATACAATTGAAGAGCTAGACAATCTTCCAGAGCCAAAGGTGAGCTCCACCTCCCTCTCGTGTTTGCTGTACATAGCGCCATTTTTAACATGGTTCTGTTGATGTGATAGGTGGTTTTGGCAACATCCCCAAGTCTCGAGTGCGGATTCGCAAAAGAGTTGTTCGTTCGATGGGCCCCCGATCCTCGAAACAGCATTATCTTCACAACGACCAGCTCCCCGGCGTCTTTGGCCTCACGTGTGTTGCAACTGGTGAAGAATCCAGCAGGAGACAGAACAATTACTTTCTCAGTAACGGAGAAGGTGTTTTTGGAGGGAGCAGAGCTTGCGCTCTACGAAGTCAAAGAGCGAAAGCGCCTACGAGTTGAGGCAGAGAACAAGGCTAAGGAGATGGAGGAAGCTGCAATGGAAGACATGATGATGGGGATTGAAGACTACGAGTCGGAAGAGGAGGAGGAAGAAGCTGCCAATGAAGGTGAGAAAATCGCTCCATTATGCTATGAACTCTTTCTAATCGGCTCATTGAATCACATCGCTACAAATACCTGCAGTCCAACTGAGAGGCACCTTCAAGGTTGGACTAGGACAAATTGCATCCGTACGGTACCCGATGTTCTTTGCATCGGAGCCGAAGGTCGAGTGGGATGAATACGGAGAGGTACGAAAAAATATACACCGAGATGAAGTACGAAACTGATATCGCTTCAATGGAGCAGATTATCAATCCGGATGACTACAAAGACACATCCCTGCTCGCCAACCGCCAATCCCGACGAAACATTATCGATGACGCCGAGGGCGATGTGGAAATGGGTAACGCCGATCAAGAAGTGGCGGCTGAGACGCGCCCAACCAAGACGGTAACAAATGACGTCGCTGTCAAGGTATGTACTTCGAAGTACGAGGTAAAGCATTGATTGAATTGCTCTTTATTCTTACATCTCTTCTTCGATTGTTAACTAGGTCGCTGCCCGAGTGACTCAAGTTGACTTTGACGGTCTTGCCGATGGTCGTGCTATTCGCAACTGCCTGGGCAATGTCAAGCCTCGCAAGCTCATCCTAGTCCACGGTACGGAGACGACGACTTCGGAACTGAAGAAGTTCGTTGAGTCGTCCATCCCGCTGTGTGAGGCGGTGTTTACACCCAACGTCATGGAGTGTATCGACATTGAGTCGGATACGAATGTGTACAAGCTCGCCGTGAAAGAATCGCTATATACGTCCGCCATTTTTCGGAAGGTGAGCTTTCGCGGTGTTGTCAACATGAGGTTTTTGCATCGCTAACTCAGTGTTGGTCAAATGCGTGACAATCAGGTCGGCATGCACGAGGTGGCATACGTCACGGGGCAAATTGCACTTCCAGAGAACAGCTCCGTTCCCGTGCTGCAGCCGCTGAATGAGAAGGGCGAGCCGAGCACGCACGAGCCGATGCTGCTGAGCGACGGCAAGATGAAGCTGGACGTGATGAAGCAGGTGTTGGGCAAGGCGGGCTTCAACGCCAAGTTCCGCGGTGGCATGCTCGTGTGCAACGACGGCGTGGTGCTCAAGCGCGCGATGAACAACGAGATCGTGGTCGAGGGCGCCCTCTCCAGCAGCTATTACAAGATCCGCGCGCTGCTCTACGAGCAGTTCACGCTCGTCTAGTGGTTCAACTCAAACGGTTCGCGTATCATTTGTGACCGATGACAAGGTAGACGTTGCTGAGGCACTTTGAGACTCCAAGTTCGAGCTGGAGCAGTAGCACGATCTCCTCCTTGTAGCAGCTCGAGCCAGCAGGAGTTGCGCCGGTTCTAAAAGTTTTGCATGGTCGTTTGTTCCTCGATCTTGCTCGCGAAAATACAGAGCGGCAATCACTGGTGGTTTGGATAATGCTTGGCCAATTGATTGCTCTTTTGCAGCTCGAATGCGACTCGCAACTTGAACCAGCCGATCACGCGCTTTTGCCATCAACTGAACGCAATCGCAGGTGATCCAGTCAAAGGCAACTTCTTGGTGATGGTGCCATTCTTCCTGGTGAACAACCCGCACACGACAATCGGAGGCGTTGGCAAATGTTTAGTTTCTCGAGGCCTCGCGCTGCTGCTGCTGCTGCTGGCGGCGTTGAATCGGATCACTTACGCCGAGACACTCGAGAACGAGCTGCCTGTCCATTTGGCAGCCCCGTTGACGCCACCTTGGCCGCCATATGCGCGCACATCTGGCAGCCCGGCGATCATGCACAGCCAGATCATCTCGGGAGACAACGCGAAGCTACTTGGATTGTCGCCGCAGCAACATTTTGCGCAAATTTTGCCCACTGCCCCGCTGCAGCCGCCGGCAGGGCAGTAAATCATCCAACGCAAGGTGTCGCCACGAGGAGTGCGGAGCGGAACGGTCGGGCAGGTTGCGCTGATACGCATTTTCAGATTGATGAGACACCTGTCATTTGCAAAAGCCGAAATCCCAGCTTGACATCTTGGAGGTCAAAGCCCACTGGATGGATGCAAGGATGCAATGAATTGCTGCAAACGCAGCCAAACTGCCACTGTAAAACGGGGCGCGCTGAAAAGTAGCCACGCGGGTCCGTCTGCGCGTCAGGAGTGCCACTTGACCAGCATTGGCGAACTTGGGGCGCAGGCGCGCGCCCCGTTGCGCGATCGCCCCAGACCCAG
>JAASGX010000352.1:0-25255 GCA_023334415.1 Phytopythium chamaehyphon | reverse complement strand
TCGCCTTTCAGCTCGTAGTGCCCGGTTGTTAGAGCAGTGATCGAGAAAGCGTCATCCGGATCGTCGAGAGTTAGCGTTTGGTCCTTGATTTCAACATGTCCTTGGTCAGTTGAATTGTCCAAATCCGAGCCAGAGATATCAATGGGTTCTTGCTTCGCTTTCTTGTTCGGCTTCATGCCGGGGCCGTCATCGTAGCGAACTTGGTCAAGATGAAGCTCAAATTCGCCCTTCCCTCCTTCAAACCCATCAGCATGGCCATCGTCCATGTTTCTCCATTTCCCAACTAGTTTGTCCCCCTCGCCAACACCACCCGAGTACCGGAAGTGACCCACTGCGCCACGAACGTGATAATCAAGGATGTAGATGATGCGGTTGACCTGCCAGTTGCCGTACAGCGGGCACACTTGAGGGTGAACGAGCTCGCGCGAGGTCCCACGAAGCATTCCATCGGGTAATAGACGAAGCGAAACAATGCATTCGTCCTTGATGATGGTCGGAGTCGCTGGTGTTCGTCGACGATTACCACGTCTATTCGATGTTGGGGCGACAGCCGGCATATCGTAGGTAATAAATCCCTTGAACTCATATTTGCCTGGCCGAAGAGGGTAAATTCGCGAGGCTTTGATTGCGATTTCATCTCTGTCGGCGCTGAGTGCTCTAGGGTCGACGCACGCAAGCTCGAAAAGTCCTTCAGTCGGTTGCGGCTGCATTTTCGTGGGAGATGACGACGGCGTGCCATCCGACCCGCTAGAAGTTCGCGGCTGCCGCTTGAACGGCAGTCCCCATGCTCCAAACGCAGCCAGTGGCATCTCCATCTTGACCTCATCGTCTGCCAATGCTTGGATGTCTGCTGGGATGTGGAGGTGAAACCGAACGGTGTGGCGGTCCACATGATCCAGGCGCTTGGTAGCTTCAAAGCGGCAGCAGTACTGCTCTCCCAGGACCCCGCAGGCCAGGCTCGTGCACGCCACTTCTCCAGTCTCAGGCTCGAATTTGACGCTGTCCGCCTGCTTCCAAGCGCGCTGGCGCGTCGAGACGTGACTGGTGCGCACGTACGTCGCGCTGCCAGCCAAGTGCGCGATCAGGATGTGGCTATCCCCGAGCCAATTCTGGCGCTCTCGGTTCGCAGCAGCTTCTCCCGCTTCAGCCTTGACCTCGTCCACCTCGGAAACCCGCCGCTTGTCGCCCGGGTTTGCTCCATTAACCACCGAAGACGCCGCAATTGGCGGCCGCTTCCGCCACACCTCGCCTCGAATACCGCCATCGGCCGTGATCCGCACGCAGAAGCGGCTGCGACTGGCCAAAAACCCGCCCACACAGCCCTCGAGCGTGCCCTCGAGCGGCGGCATCGCGCCGTCGGCGGCCGCATGAGCAGCAGGAACCGATGGCTCCGTCTTCATTTGAATCGGCGTTTGTGGTACCGGTAGTGCAGTAGCACTCGACTGTACCAAATAGCTGGTTCCACTTAGTGTCGGTATTATTTTTTCGAGAAAAAAAAGCCCATTAAGATGGCGTCGCTGGACGACGAGTTCGCGCGCTTCGAGGCGGAGCTGCAGTCGCTGGAGGCGCAGGTGCCGCCCACCGACGCGTCGGCGTCACCTGCAGCTTCTTCTTCTGCCGATGGCGCGAGCTCCGCGTCCGGGAAGAAGCGCCCCGCGGAGGAAAGCGGAGCGGAAGCCCAGCGTCCGGCAAAGAAGCAGGCGGGGCTGGCGCAGCCCACGGTGACGACGACGGTGGTGGCGGCCAAGCCCAAGGTCTACGTGGCTCCTCCGCGGCCTGCTCCGGCCAAGAAGAGCTCGTACGAAGCAGACGAGCAGACCGCAAGCGAGAGCTTGGCATCGGCTCCAGTGCGTCCAGGCGTGCCGAACACTGTCGAGGACGTCGCTGCCCACCGAGGAGCGCTCAGCGGGTATCCGATGGGCGCGGGGTACAGTTCCGGCCCGCCGCCGCCTCCTGCGCGAGCTGCGGTCCAGACGCGGGTGGATATGGTGACGGGGGAGATCCTGTCGGCGGAGGAGACGCTCATGATGAACAGGCAGCAGAGCGTGTACGCGTACGACCCGAGCCAGGCCCGGGCCAGCCAGAATGGGAACGGGAAGGCCAAGCGCAACATCCGAATGGCCGGTGGGGAGATCTGGGAGGACCCGACGCTCGCGGACTGGCCGGACAACGACTTCCGCTTGTTCTGCGGAGACCTGGGCAACGAGGTCGGCGACGAGATCCTGGCGCACGCGTTCTCCAAGTACCCGTCCTTCCAACGCGCGCGGGTGGTGCGAGACAAGTTCACGCACAAGTCGCGCGGCTATGGGTTCGTCAGCTTTGCGGACGCGTTCGACTGCGCCAAGGCGCTGCGCGAGATGAACGGCAAGTACATTGGCAACCGACCGGTAAAGATCAGCAAAGGCAAGTGGCAGGAGCGCGACATCAATGTCGCCAAGAAGAAGATGAAGAAGAAGAACAAGCTCAAGCACCACCTCTTCAATTGAGCCTTGGGGGAGATACAGCAGAGTGCTAGCACACGTTTCATTTAGAGGGCTGGGTATGTAAAAGAATTTAGGCATGGCTGCCCATGTTACGCCTCGATTGCCAGCGCGATGTCGTCCTCCTTTGTGGCTATCTCCTCCCTCAGCGCCAGCCGTTCGGCGCGAATCTCCTCGAGCAGCTCCTGGATGCGGCGGATCTTGGCATTGTTGACGTCGATGTTGTCCTCGACTCTGCCGATGAGCTCTGGCAGGATCGAGTGGACCATCTCCTTCGTGTGGGCCCATCTCTGGCGCTCTTGCTCCGTATTGAACAAATCCTCGACTTGGGCGCTGTGGACTTGCTCCGCCTGGGTCTGCACCCGGTCAAGAAGCACCTCATACTGCTCCAATCGGGCCACGATCTCGGCGTGCTCGCTCATGCACTTTTGCCTCGTGTAGTCGAAGAGCTCGTAGGCGGACGCCAGCTCGGCCTCCTTGAGTATGAGGTCCTCCATCTTGCGCATGAGCTGGTCGCGCGTGATCCTCGAGGCCGCGAGCAGCGACCGGCTGCTCAGCCTCCTCGACCGCATTTGGTTGCTGGGATCCTCATCGGCTTCGCTCTCGAAGACCGTGAAGTCGCTGCGCAGCGGCTCCTGCAGGCACTCCCACTCGTCCTGCGGCACGACGTGGCAGCCCTTGAGCCGCTTGCGCTTCTCGTGCTGCTGCTGCTGCACCAGGGGCAGCTCCACCAGCCCCATCGCTGCCGTTGTGTAGGGCGAGTCGCTCATTGCTAGCAGCTTCCGAAAGAAACGCCCCCATGTAAATAAATCCTCTCCACTCCGTGATCATCATCATCATCGAGAGTCCGCGTCGTTTCGCGGGACCACTAGAACGTTAGGTTCGAACGGACAGGAATGCTAAGTTCGCGGTATTTTGTTGGTAGCGGCAGTTTTGAAAAAGCCTGCAGACCGGTCGATCGAGTGGCAGCTATGGACGACATGGACTACGACGACGCGGGCGGCCACCACGACATGGATGACGAGGAGGTGCCCGAGGAGGAAGAGGAGGTTGAGGAGGAGGTGTACGAGGGCATGGACGACGGCGCGAACGAGGACGCCAAGGTGCAGGTGCTGGACGAGTCGCACAAGCAGCCGAACGCCAACCGCATCACGACGCGCTACATGACCAAGTACGAGCGCGCCCGCGTGCTGGGGACGCGCGCGCTACAGATCAGCATGAACGCGCCCGTGATGGTCGACATCGAGGGCGAGACGGACCCGCTCAAGATCGCCATGAAGGAGCTGCGCGAGCGCAAGATCCCCATCATCATCCGCCGCTACCTGCCCGACGGCTCGTTCGAGGACTGGTCCATCGACGAGCTCATCATTGAGTAAACTAGATGCATGTGCCTTCCTTCCTCCCTCCCTCCCTCGCACGGAGAGGAGGCGAGGTTAGCAGCAAATATACCGAGGGAATCCCATTTTCTCCATTTGTATCAAGGCGTGCTGCTTTTCATCTGCCGATACAGATACTTGTGAAAACTGCACAGGTGTGTTTGATTTCAGAGTGTATTGATCGATTAGGTGGTGACGACGCTATCGCCTCCCTTCGGTTCGACGCGAAACATACCAGCACCGACCAACAACGCACCGATTTGAATAGAAACTCGCTTCTCGGTCCACTCGCCACCGATCAGCCGACCGTCGTCTGCGAGTCGCACGTTGTTCCGTAGTAGCCTGGGAAACACTCGCACTCGCCTGCCTCGTAGTTGCAGCGGCCGCGGCCACCGCAGTCGCGACCTTGCTCATTTCCATCCGCGAGCAGTACGTCGGGCCCACTCGGGCATTCCTTGAGCGAGCAGTCCGGTCCGCGGTAGCCCAGATCGCAGAAGCAGCCCATGTGCTTCTCGGCGTCCCACGCATCATAATCGATCCCGCCTGCTGGAACTGGAGCGCCTTTAATGATAGCTTTCAAAGTCATGCAGACGCCACGGCCGTTGCAGTTGTTCGGGCACACTGTGCGTTCGCACGCCTTGCCCTCATAGCCTGGGAAGCAGCTGCACACGCCGGATCCGTAGTCACAGAGCCCTCGATTGGAGCACTCAGTCTTGTGATGTCCTACGGTGATGGCGGCACCGGATACTGGCTTTGGCACTGCCACCCACGCAGTGCCGAATGGACATGTGCGCATGGAGCAGTCGGGGCCGATAAACGCCGGATAATCGAACGATTCGCCCTCATCCTGCCGTAGGTAGCACGTGCACTTGTCGTTCTTGCCGCAGGTTCCCTGTGCGTTGCAGCCATTGGGGCAGTACGCGTCGGCGTACTGGAACGAGACGAGCCCCACGAGGCCGAGCGTAAGCAGCGCGACCTTGGAGGCGCCCAGCATGCTTCTTGGGACTTGCTCGGATGCCTTTAGAGCCGAAAACGCGAGCCGATTGGCGTGTTGGCGCTCCGTTCGCGTTGTGTGGCTTCGGAAATGCCCTCGCGAGGCGATAACGGCCCGGGTGGCGCGTCGCCACGACTCTTTGGCTCAAAGTTGCTGCTCGGCTGGCAGTTATCGCCCATGAGGAGTGAGAAGTTCTGCGTTGCTGTGTGCTCAGGCATCTTCCAGGCGAAAACGCCCGCCTCGCCGCTTCAATCCGACGCGCTGGAAGCGTCGCGTGCGTTGCAGGAAACGCCGACGCTCCAGGCCTCTCGCAGCTGCACACCGCTGCTAATTCTGGTCGCTTGTGACGTCCATGGGCTCAGCAAGCGACAGCAGGGCAGGCTGCCTCCTGCCATTGTAGTCTTTAAGATGACTCAAAAATACAAACTAATTATTCTGTCTGGTGCTGTTCGATTCGCGGGTCAAAGAGCTCGAGAACAATTGAGGCGACGGTCGCCAAGGAAGTGACGGCGACTTCGCTGGCTGAGGCGCTCTGGAGGCTCAGAGACGCACGGGGCCATGGGCTGCGTGAAGGTGTTCGAGTGCGAGGGCTCGTTCGCGTTCCTGGAGGCGCCGCAGCGCTTCACGTTCCGCGTCTTCGCCGACAACAGCCTGTCGGTGGACGTGGCGCCGCTGGGAAGTGCGGCTGGAGCGTCGGCTGCTTCAGACGCTGCGCAAGTGCAGGAGGAAACTGTGAACTCTGAAGCTATGGAGGACGCTGCAAGTGAAGATGCTGGCCAAGATGCAGAGATCGAAGAAGAAGGTGACGACGCTGCGGCTCAGGTTGCTCCAGAGGTTGCGACCAAGGTGTTCGCCTTTGACGGCCGAGCGCTGCCTGGGCGACACGATGGAGATGCGAGCGTGGACAAGCCTAGGGACGACCGAAACCGCGAGTGCTTCATCGTGCACTTCAAGCTCGTGCGCTGGTGCCGGGACCCGTACTCGACGCAGTTCATCAAGTGCGTGGGCCGGCTCTCGAGCACGCGCGGACTCTCCGGCAAGTGCATTGACCTCGAGAATGCCATGGAGGAGGATGCTGAGGGAGAGGACTTCAAACTGCGCCTCGCTCCTCCTCCGCGTGCTGGATATCGAGTCGAGCCAGTCGACAACCCGCTATACCCGCTCACCCCGGGTCTGTATGTGTTGAACGGCCACACGATAGGCGAGAACGGCTACGTGTACGAGTGCCAAGTCGTCTTCAAGCTCAAGCCCGATGGGACGGCACTGGGGTCGTCGCGTGAGCTGCTATTCCCGCAAGAGTGTGTACTCGCTGGCGCCTGGACCCGAGACAACGTCAACTATCTGTTGCAGTACCACATGGACGACAATCGCTGCACATACATGTATTTCGGCTCTCCATTCACAGAAAGCTTGCGTGGTTCGTGGCAGAATGCCGACACCAGCGCGTTTCGGAGTCGAGCAGAGCGTGGTTGCCTCGAGTTTCGACTTGCACAAGCAATTCGTGTGTGGAGCCCAGCTTACCACAAGTGCTATCCGGATCACTTCCGAGAAGCCGTCAAACTTCTACTGCTAGTGCCTCTGCGAGCAGATCCAGGTTCACCACTAGCGGTGCCGAGCCATTTGGTGGTTCAGATAGTGTCGTTCTTTGGCTACGACTGGTTCCGGCAGCCAGAATGCGACGACAGGTTTATCGTCAACAGCAATGACGACGATGACATCAGTCTCGAAGAACTCGATGTTGGTGTGGACTGAGCACTAATACTATCGAGATTATGTGTCTTCATAGTTTTTGTTTGTTTACGACGCAATGATCTGCAAATGAAAATCGACTTCTAGATGGAACGGGTATGGCGGCTGACGGATAAAGGAGAATCTAGGGCGGCAAAGCGGGAACTTTGACGCTGAATTGGATGAAAAAGGTGTTCGTCTCAATAAACTCTATGAAGCTACGCTGCAGCTCACGATGATGAGCATCACGAGTGTTGTTTCACAAGTCGATGAAATTTCCACCCGCACGGAACTCAAATGGCAGGAACTTCTTCCTGTTTCTCGCCACTCGCTACAGTAATCCCTGTTAAAGTGTTTCCGGGGCTTTGCCCGGGAAAGATCCTGACGAATAAGCACGACATCTCACTGCCAAATAAGCGCATAAGAAGACAAGTCGACAGGAACGACCAACTAAGAAGACGAGACCTCGCGAACAAGACGAAGGTGCGATGTCTGCCCAGGTGACGGTCATCGTTCGAGTGCGGCGACGACGGCGGGTTGCCAGACAGAGGCGCAGGCGTGCGGCAATGGACCAAAACGACATGCGAATGCTGCGGTCAGATCTGCAGTCTCTCGGCCAAGCACATACGACTTCGATAGCCACAATGGGTGAAAGCGTGGCGAGCGCGATCGGTAGACTTGATGGAAGTATCAGCAAAATGAGTGAGAAGATGAGTGAAGGCTTCGATACGATGACCAACTCGATGAGCAGAATGGAAAAAAGCATCAACAAAATGAGTGAAGGCGTCGACAGGATGAACAACTCGATCAGCAGAATGGATGAACGCATCGAAAAAATGAGTGAAGGCGTCAACAGGATGAACAACTTGATCGGCAGAATGGATGAACGCATGGGCACTTCGTTTCACAAACTAGACGAAGGCATCACAGGGTTGACTACTGAAGTACACTTGCTTGCATTGTGCCAATCCCACAGCTTCGCAGTGTCCTACGTCACAGCCGAAGGAAAGGAGATTATCCTGGGGCGTACCGGCCTTCAACACATCGACATCGAAGGTCGGTCTATCAACCATACGTCCCAGGATCGTCCATTCATCTGGACGTCGCAAAATGAAGCTGATCATGCTCCAGAGTATCATGCGTATTTGAAAGACTGTCTCTCTCAAGTTTTGAATAACCGAGCGTTTGACATTATTCGAAGCGAGTATAACCGCTCATTCCTGACGGTAGAGCTTGAGGGACGGAACCTAGTCCTGAAAGGTGGCGCCGACATGCTCATTGTTCCGAAGTCAACCAGCGCGGCGATATCTGCGGCAGCTAACGAAGATGCTTGGACGAACGCCAAGGCAAATCTCGAGGACGTACAGGAGAAAGCAGCCACAGCGAGGCGCTTCCGGAACCCTTTAATGTCAGCTCAACCAATCTTTGCTGAAACGTATAGCGGGGCTGCTACTGCATTGACGCGCGAGGAAGCAGCCTCAGTAAAAGCGGCTGAGGAGAAGGCTCAAAATACGCGGAAAAAATCTGGCCGGCCAAACTCTCTGGGGGATAACGGCGTAATGCAAGTTCTCGGGATAGTTGAACTCAAGAAAGCGACGCATCGTTTTGACCTATTCGACCTGAATCAGGCATTTGCTGAGCTAGTCGCATTGGATGCAAAAGCTCCCCGCCCCGTATTTCTGCTTCTTACCAATTTATCGAGCCGCTGGTTCTTTTATTGGATTGGCCAAGACTCCAAAGTTTTACTTTGAAGATCCAAGATTTTCAAACCGGACTCTTCATCTTTAACGTATTTGCGGATGTGTTCTTGTCTTTTGAGCACGCTTTCCTGCCTGAAGGAATCGAGGAGTGCCTACCGTCACAAGTGACAGAAGCTGAAAAAAGAGAAATGGTTCCAAGCAAGGCCTGCTCACCTCCGAGATCTCAGACTTCTGGCTGAGTTCACGTGAAGCCGCGAATGGCGATACATGTACGTACTCGATAATCTCGTGTTGCTAATAACGGTGGCAAAGATTTGTGAAATGTATTGGGTGCTGGATGCAGAATGATGCACCCTTCCATTGAAAGAGAAGGAGAGAGCTATCGAGATAAGGATTTCTTTGCTCGCGACGCTGGATGAATTTCTTTGCTGGTGACGCTAGATTCGGAACTTAGCTAGATAACTTTGAAACATGCAGCGTTTTCTTCCTCCCCGCAGATAATGTGAAGTATAAAAGTTCAACAGATTTTCACATGTGCTACCGATGCGCTGGTATCAGATTGTGGAAGCAAGCAGCGCGCTTCGTACATGCTTTATCTTTGTCCGGACTGCATGAGAAATATAGCTCGCTTGCATGAAAAAGACCATGGTGAACTTCATCAGCAAGCCTCAGCTTCCTTGCAATCAACTCAAGCGCGACACAGTGCTTGGGCTTGCAGTCGCCGTGGATGGAAAAGTAATGTCCAAGCACCTATTCAACCACACAATCCGTGGTTGATGGCATCGTATGCATGTAAAGCAATTCACACCCCCACGCCAACAGATCCGATACGCCGTCTTCAAAGCTTGCAGGAATGAGCAGTAGCAAAGAAACCCTGCCTTTCACCGCTTCAACTTGTCGGCTGCAGGTTTTTGTAGCCTTTTTGAACCGCTGCATTTTTGGATCAAAGCTCCATTTTCAGCCAGGCTCCCTCCCCTCGGTGAACAGCTCCGTACCAAGCTCTCCGATGGCTCGCTCGACGCCGCGCAACTCGCTCAAGAAGCACGACGCGGCGGCCGAGTCCCGCGCGCTCAAGGCGCGGCGGTCGCGCGTGACGACGCAGGTGCGCAAGGACAAGCGGCGCGAGGCCGTGCAGAGCAAGCGGCGGCGGCTCATGTCGAGCGACGACACGCCGCTCACGGGCCGCGGCGTTGGCGAGCTGGTGCGCATCCTGGCCGACGCGGGCTCGGACAACCACCAGGAGCGCTTCCAGGTGCTCAAGGAGATGCGCGTGCTGCTCGCCACGCACGAGCACGACTACGCGCTCGTCGAGACCATCATCGAGTCCGGGGTACGTCCAAAATCCCAAGCCCTTCTAGAGCTCATGACTCGCGACTCACGACTCACGACTCGCTGCTGGTAGATCGTGCCCATCATGGTCAACCTGCTGAACTCGGCGTCGCCCCTGGCGAGCGCGACGCGCACGGGCGGCGAGGTGTACCGCGAGATCCTCTGGTGCCTGACCAACATCGCCAGCGGCCAGTACGAGCACACCAAGCTGGTGCTGCCGGCCGTGCCGCGGCTGCTGCAGTTCCTCGAGGGCGGCGGCGCGCTGGCTGAGCACGCCGTCTGGGTGCTCGGCAATATCGCCGCCGACTGCGAGGAGTTCCGCCAGCAGCTCATCGCCAGCGGCGCCGTCGGTCCGCTCGTCCAGCAGCTCAACCAGAGCGCGACCGGCGCGCCGGAGCTCGCAAAGCTCTGTGCTTGGGCGCTCTCGAACCTCGCGAGGGGCTACGAGACGCCCACCAAGCCCTTCATCGACGCTGGAATCGTCCCCGTTCTCGCGGCAGGGCTCGTGCAGGGCTCAGCGCATTCGTTCAACGAGGCGACGGTCGTCGAGGTCGCGTGGCTGCTGAGCTTCCTGACGGCCAAGGACGAGGAGTGCCTCAAGCTGCTGCTTGAGAACGGCCTGGTCGAGTGGCTGCTGCCGTACTTCGCGACGGCGAACGACCTGCTGCTGACGCCGACGCTGCGGGTGTTCGGCAACGTCTGCTGCGGGTCGATGGACCATCACACGGACGAGTGGCAGATGCCGTACGTCGAGCGCCTGCTGCGTGCTGACTCGCCGTTCCTGCAGAAGCTGTCCGAGTTTCTCCAGGCTGGGACTGTTGCTGCCGGGGCTGAGGCGAACGCCCCTGTCGCGAACGCTAATCTTGCAGCCGAGTCTGCGTGGGTGCTGTCGAACCTCGCGACGCTGGATGCCCGCGTAGTCGAGCGCATTATCCAGGCCCAGTTCCTGCCGCTGCTCGCGTATCACTTCCACAACAGCGCGTTCGAAGTCAAGCGCGAAGTCGCCTTCACGCTGGCGAACATTGCGCTCACGAGCCCCGCACACCTCGACCAAGTGCTGAAGCTCGACGCGCTCCCCGGCTTCATGCGGCTGCTCTCGGTCGCTGACGTTGCGGTCGTCGGGAACTCGCTGCGCTTCATTGAGAATGTACTGCGCGTGGTTCCTCGCGGAGACACTCTGGTCGAGTCTCTCGAAGGCATCGACGCCCTCGAGAAGGTGCAGTACGAGTCGAACGAGGAGCACCTTTCTCGCTGGGCGGCCGCGCTCGTCAACGAGTTCTACGGCGAGAACTACGGCGTCAACTCGCCGCCGAGTGCTGCTGGCATCGGCGCTACTTTTTCAGCCGATTCGAGCAGCTTGGAGGCCACAACTTTCTCTTTCGGCGCGGACAATGGCGCTGCTCCTGCCGGAGCCGGCGGCCGTGGTCGCGGCGCGCACATGACGACGCCTGCTTGGAAAAAGTAGGCAGCTCCGTTCACTCAGCGTGAAGACTGCATTTCCCTCTCTGCTGCTATGCCGTAGCATTCAAACCAAACTATCTTTCTTCACAGCTTATGTGTCCTACCCTCGGGTGATTCACACTCGTATCTTGCCGTGCGAGAAGCTCCGCTTCGCCGCCGCGCTGTCCATCGGCCCCGCCGGCAGCTCGCTAAGCCCTCGCAGCACGAGCGCCAGCGCCTCGCAGGCCTTGGCGCCTCCGGACGCCACCAGCGCCGCCACCAGCGTGACGACGCCGTACGGCGCGTTGTCGAACTCGCTGTCGTCCGTGACGAAGAACGCCGCCGCGCACACGTACAGCGCGAGCGCGTTGGAGATGAGCAGGTCGCGGTTCGCCAGCACGAAGCGCTCGCGCTTGAGCACGGCGCCGCCTGCGAACGACAACGCGCAGACCGACTGGCCGACGAGGAAGATGCCGAGCGCCGCCTCAGCAGGCGAGAGGGGCGAGCTGGAGCCTGGCGAGCGAGCGAAGAAGGCGTCGAGCGCGTAGAGGAAGAAGACGGCGCTCTCCATGACCAGCAGCGCGTCCGCCAGCAGCACGCAGCCCTGCAGCAAGGCGACCTGCATCATGGTCGAGCTCGTGCTTGGACTCGTCGCGATCTTTGAGGAGTGATGGTCACTTCAACGCGCGGGCATACTCAGTTGAAGATATCGAGAAAGGCCTGCGGAGCAACTCGTCATGGGCGCGCGGTGGTCCGAGGCTGGCGGCGTCAAGCGGAGGCGCGTGCATCCGAGTGGGGAAGTGGCGGTGGAGACTGGAGAGCTGACGGGCGAGCAAGAGAGAGCGCTGGAAATGGTGCTGGACCGGGAGACGGCCATGCTGAGGCTGGTGCTGAGGAGCAACGCGGAGCTGCTCATGACGGTCGCTCGTAGCGTCGAAGACGGAGACTACCCGACGATCATCGCGGGGCTCACCGGTATGATCAGCGGATTGCAGCAGCGAGTGGCGGAGCTCGAAAATCAACAAGCAGAGCAGCATCCAGCGACCAAGCAGCTGTGATCGTCGGCATGACAAGCTACACTAATAACCACTATGAGCAGCGTCACAGAAAGTCGTATCAATCAAGTTTCCATTCTAACGACGACTACCAATCGTGGAGGTGGTCTCTGAAGCCTCAGAGCTCGTCCTTTCGGTCGGACAAGTTGGTCTGGATCCCGGCGCGCTCGAGTGGAGCAGCATTCTCCTCACATCCGTCTTGGCGCAGTGCAAGATGAGTGGTCTTGTGCCTGGATTCCACAGGAGAGTATCCCAGCAGTGGCGGTGCCGCGAGGTTCATCCCGCAAGCATCGCGTACGTCCACTCCAGATACGTCGGTCTTGGTCGGGTCACACCGGAAAAGCGTCGTTGGGGGCCAAGGGGCTACGTCCACGAACATCCAAAAGCCATTGCGTCGCATCAGCCGAAAGTCGTGCTCGTGGGATTTGTCTCCTGCGATGGTGATCGCCATTCCAGGTCGATAATTCTCGTCTTCGTCATCTCCCCGAGCAAATACCGGTGCTCCTTGATCAGCTCCGGCAGTCGCGTCCTCGTACAGCACGTAGTGACCGTCCATGCCTTCGATGAGCGAGTTGCACACGAAGAACTCTTTGCCATCTAGCAAGTTTGATGTCGAGTCACCATTGCCAGCAGGCTCCGCATGAGTGATCACATTGACGTTTGCAGCCATGTTCACAGTTTGATCGCTTCCAGCATTGACAATCGGCACAAACAAACAACCGAGAGCAGCAAGATGAGCTCGCATGTGCTACCAGTGCAACGTGAGGGCGACAATTCTGAAAATGCAGCGCACTCTTAGAGTGTGCTGCTTCATGGAGTTGAACGGCCGCGTCTGTTCATTCGGGAACTCACAGGTCACACGAAAGATACGCAGGTCGTTCGCAGTTCCTAACACACTTTGGTCTTGCTCTGACGGATGCAGCCTTCTCCATCGGCACACACTCTACTGCAATCGCTTGCTGCGATCACCCGCACGGTGTCAACGCTCTACGGTCCAAGCCTTGCGCGCAAAATCGTTCCTGGTATCGATACACCACGTAGTGTCTGGATCTTGGTGGCACTATTTGACCATCAAAGCTCAATAGATCCCGCGGATGACAGCGAGGATCTCATCACCGGTGACGCGCTTGCAATTGTACGCTCGTTGCACAGCGAAAATGCGGCAGGTGCTATCTTGATCCGAGCTCTTGAGGAACAGCGGCAAGCATTTGGGGGAGTGCGTTGGTGGAGCAATCCTAGATCCTTGATCTGAAAGTGACTCATGTTGTTTTCTTGTTCTTCGACAAGGGATGTGGAACACTTGCAAACGTTTGTGGTGTGTTGACTGAGGCGGTACTCGATCTACTGCATCATGGATACAAACGGTAAGCCACATAACGAAGGTCGGCCCCTTCAACTTGAGTAATCTGGTGTTTCCTGGTGGTATGTGCTGTAGATCTTCAATAATTGATGCGCTCATTCAAGCTGAAAAGCTTGCCATCAAGGTATACATATGCCACTTTGCCACTTTGCTTCAGACAAGAACTCACTGACCTGTTCTTAGCTACTTGGACAAATGCGGCTCCCTCTCGACATAGTAATCCCAAGCTTTGACAGACTTTCCTATAAAAGTAGGCTCGAAGCACTTGCTCAAATACTCTTTGCAAAGTACGTACAAATGTGATGATCAGTGAAACTGCTATCATTCTCACTTTCTACACTTTGCAGCAGCGAGTGTGAGGATGGTGCTGATCAAGAAGTCTCGATTGCTGTGAACGCACTGGCATTACTGGGAGAAAAGTTTGACGACTTCGGTGTGCTCGAAGATTTACTTACTATCCACAGTTTCCACGGGAGCTGTACTACGCGTTTGAACACAAAAGTCTACTGTGGCGTCATTGTACCAGTGGAAATATCTAGCACTAGTCGGCAATTTGAAAAACTATGGCGCGGCGAGCAAAACATATTCACTGGTGTTGCTGTGATCGACGGGGATATATCGCTGGCGATTGATCTCGAAGAGAGGCTGCGCTGCCGGCAGGAACCGTGGGATTCGATCAATGTTGTGTTCGTGGGCGGCCATGTTGATGCCAGATTTGTAGACTATTGCTTGAGCTTCGAGACATCGGTGTTGGTCGTTCCCGTGGCTTCTAGCAAAATCCTCACAAGGTTAGCTAGCCTAAGCCAGGCTATTATCGCTGGTTGCTGGGAAGAAATCCTTCCGGAGTGCATTGGTCGTATTCCGATCCGTGTTTCTAGAATCGATACAGCAGCCGCAGCAAACTCTGAATGGGTAAAAGATGACGAGTTCTCCAGCTTGCTGCTACAAGTCGAACAGATCCCAATTGAAGACTCGAAACCGACTTTCCAGCATGCGTCAGTTCTCATCCAGGGCCCAACTCGTTGGCAGGCTGCTGAACTTCAGCTCAACACTTTGAAAGCCATTCGCGTGCTTCGAAGTGCTACAAATTCCTTCGGCCGCGGAGTTGTGCCAGCTGCTGGGAGTTACTTATGTGCAATTGCCAGCGTCATAGAACAAGCTGGACATCATTCTGTATGTGGCTATGGTGAACATCACGTCTTGAGTCGAATCGCAGACTCATTCCGAAGGTTGTGTGCCATGCTTCTGGAGACCTGCAATAATGAAGACTCTAGAGCTGATGATTCATATTTTAGTCGCTTGGCGACTGTGCGTACAGTTGAGCGGCAGTTCACGGAGGATATCGAAAGCATCGGTGCCGAAAAATTCTTCGAGACTTACAATTTTAAATCCAGGGACTACAACGCCCTTAGCTTGCACTCCAGGAGGAGCATTTTGTGGCGCGCAGATGGCGCGGTAGCGACTGAGATTGCTATCCAGCAAAGCTTCCGCGTTGTGCGCCTGCTCGCTAGCGTCGCAGATTATACGATCAACGCGATCGATGGGTACAGCTAACGAGAGTAGGAGAATTTTGGACAAACACAGTTCTATTCTGACAGTGTGCAGCTACCACCGTATGGGGTTGTTGCATCACTTTTCCTCCTCAATCTTACGGCGCTTAGGGTCATCTTGCCGCTGGGCCTTGCGCTCGTCACTGAATGCCACATCTTCTGGCAGTTGGAAGGAGATGCACATCATGACCTTCTTAGGCGCGACGTCGCGAACCTGGTGGAACTTTGTGGTCGACATGTCGAGCACGCCACCCAAGATCTTCTCAGCACGCTGGACAAGACACAAAAACCAATTAGAACAGCGGTGAAAACCAGTCAAGACAGTTGCGTCAACGAACCTCTCGGACGTCGGCTTCGTAGTCCTCGGCGTTCGAGAAGCAGTAGCAGTGGATAAATGGCAGCGGTCCCTCCCAGAAGTCAAACTTTCCGCAGAAAGCATCAAGGAACTCGAGCGCGATAGCGGGCAGGTTCATGAGCACCTGCGAGAACTGCTTTTTCTCCTTGAGCAGCTCGTCCACAAAAGCGCGGCCGTCGAGGTTGAACGCCTGCACGCGGTCGCCGACCTTGTTAATCTTGATGTTCTCGCACAGGTAGTGGTAGCTGCGCGGGTTGAGGTCGTTCGCGAACACGCGGCAGCCCTGGAGCGCCAGCGGGATGGCGAACGGCCCGATGCCGCACATCATGTCACACACGACGTCCGTGGGCTTGATCTTGCGGATCATGCGCAGGTGCTCCTGCTGCAGGCGCGAGTTCCAGTAGACCTCGGCGTAGTTGAAGCGGAAGACGGCCTTGCTTTCGTGCACCTCGACGTCCAGGTCGCTGTCTCCGGCGATGACCTCCATGGGGAACGTGCGGAACTCGGTCTCGATGTTGTCCGTCTTGTTGACGACCGTTCTCAGCGATGGGTTCTTGTCGAGGATGACCTGTCCGATGACATTCTTGTAGGGCAGCTGCGCATCGCGCAGGTTCAGGTGCGCGATATGCCCGACGGCCTCGAAGGAGCTCGGGATGTCCATGCCCGCGGGTAGCAGCTTGGCCAGCACGTGGTCCACGGGGAAGTACGAGTAGTCGAGGTCGATCGCGTGGTCGACGGCCGCGAGGCTCTCCTCCTTCAGAAACTGCACGAGCTCGGGCCCCAGCGGGGCTAGCGAGGCCGCGTCCTTGACCTTTTCGTTCAGCAGCACGAGCTTGGAGCTCGAGTTGGCGAACGGGTCGGCGTTCGTCGGGTCCGGCACCACATTGCGCAGCCGCGGGCGGTTCAGCAGGTGCCCGTGCAGCGCCTTCACCACGCGCCCGATCTTCTTGGCCTCCACGCGCAGCCCCACGACGCGCAGCGTCGTCCGGAACACCTCCTTGTCCAGCGCCATGACCTGCCCTTCCGCAGCCATTGAGTCGAAGGTATGTATTCGATAGCGCTCCGATCAAGAACTGATCGCTCACCGACCCACCGTGTTCTGACACGAACCGCCTCAGTAGGCCGCATGGCTACACCATGGCTACAGTTGGTACCACATACTGAAACCAAATTTCAACAATGGAAGCCCAAAACGCCTTGCACCTTGTTTTGTGAGCGCCAGTTTCCGCCACCCACTTTCGGAACCAGCCAATCAGCGGCGCGGATTCCGAACATTTAATGAACATATATAAACATATAATGACAACAACCCTGGATTTTATCCAGTGATATTGTATTGCCTGTACAATCGTTCAAAACAGAATTGTTCCTATGGGCAGACCACAAAATAATATTTATATGGCCAAGCGTCGCTGCTACAAGCGACGCTTGGCCATCATGGAAGGCGCCAAACGGTGGTGTAGTCAGGATCGCGGAGGCTCATTGCGGCTCTTGCCATGGTGTCGGGGCCCGAGCCCGAGCGCGAGGCGGCGACGTCCCATCGGCCCAGCAACCAGCGCGAGAGCGAGCCGCCGAGCGAGCGCGAGCTCGGCGCGCTGTTCGAGGCGGCGATGAAGGCGCAGGAGGAGACAGGCGGCGGCAAAGGCAACGAGAAAGGCAAGGGCATCACTCCGGACGAGCAGCAGAAGTTCCTGGCGGCCATGAAGGACCCCGAGTTCCGCTCGCTGCTGAACGACTACATGCAGGAGATATCGGACCCGCAGCACCGAGCCGAGACGGAGCAGTACCTGTCGCAGCTCGAGAGCGAGCAGCGCGTGCCGGAGGACAAGGAGCTCGTCAAGCCCGCGCCGGGGTTCGTGGTCAAGACCAGGTGGAAGGAGCCTTCGACAGAGGACAAGAAGATGTTCGTCAACATCTGCAGCAGTGGCAAGCTGCAGCCGCCGTCGAGCACGAAAATGGAGGCGTCTGCTGGCAGCCAGGCCGGAACGTCGTGGAACCTGCCGTACTCGGTGGGACCGGAGCGGCTGGAGGGCGACAAGGGCGGAGCGCAAGTCGCGACGTTCGACGTGTGCTTCCACACGCGAACCCTCGAGTTGTCGAGAATGAACGCCCCTTTCCGAGAGATGGTGGTCAAGGTTGGGCTTGACGCCGTGGAAGGACTGCTGCGCGAGTCGAGAAAAGCTCCTACTGGTGAACTCTCGCGAACGTTCCACATTATCAAGGGGGTGAGCTACAAGTCGGGTGATCCCGTCACGATGTGTCTGCGCAAACCCGTCGATAGCACCAACAAGTCAAATTCCAAACCTGCTGATGCAAAAAAGACTGCGTCAGTAAAGGCGTCAACCAAACCAACCAAGAGTTCGGGCACGAAGGCGCCCCAAAAAACCAAAGTGATCGATGTTGTAACGCCAAATCCAGGCGCCACTGCTCCCAATGTGCTTGACGTGCAAGCTGAAAAGGCTGAGCCGATCATGAAGGAAGTATCCACGACCAAGAACTCCAGCACCACGTCAGCTAGCCGAGATCGAAAGCTGCGATTCCAGATGATTTACCGTGGAAAATTTGAGTTGATGCATCATATGCAGGCTGAGCATGACAACATTGTTCCTGCCGACCGAAATCGACCAAAGGAGCTTGTTGTTGAGATCGAAATTCCAGATGCAACGAGCGCCAAGGGGATTGATCTGGATGTAAGCGAGACAATGGTTCGCGTTTCCGCACAGATGTACGAGCCGCTGTCGATTCCGTTACCATACCCAGTGATTGAGGCCAAGGGAGCAGCAAAGTTTGACAAGAAGAAGCATAACCTGGTTGTCACGCTACCTGTCAAGGCTCCCTCGCCTCCGTCACCCAAGGCCGCCAGTCGTACAGTGGAAGAAAACGAGGACGAAGGGGAAGAGGAAGAGACGCTTGATGCAACGAGCAACGACGAAGTCTCTGAACCAATTTCGAGCACGGCGGCACCAACGAGTGTTCCATTTGTAGAAGACGAGTTTAGGATGTTTCGGGAGATCGCCGTGATGGTAGCCAACGACCCACAGATACTGGCACGTAAGTCACAGGCAGCAGCAAAAGAGGAGTCGCCATCGACAATTCACGATGATATGCCGCCGTTGGAAGCCTGCAGTGACGAAGAGGACGATGTCAATCCCGATCCTGTATCAAGTGAGGTCAGGCCTTCTGTGGAGAAAGACTTGGATGGTGCCGAGACATCATCACTGAAACCTGTGAATATCCCTGCCTTCTCAGTCAAGGAGACGTCAGCTTGCGTTTCCTACCTCGTTGCAGTCCCCGGCATCGATTCACCGAGTGTTAAGCTCTGTTTCCCGTCGGCTTCTTCGATGAAACTCAGCTTTACTGCCGACTCTAAGGAGTACGAGTTAGATATCGAGCGTGTGCCTCGTCCTGTCCGCCCAGAGACTGCTGAGTTTGACGTCGCTACTGAGAACATGGTCGTGATCGTTAACAAGCTGGAGGAGCCTTCATCCACAGCTCCATCAACTGCTGCTGGAACTCCGCCAGCTCCAATGTCGACAGAATCCTTCGACCCCGTCATCCGGTTCCAGAACGACTTGCTATACGAGCTGGACTAAGTGAAAACAAATGCATGTTGATTTTCCCGAGTGTCTTCTCCACTTCACCCGTATTCACCACCCTACTCCTGCGCCTCCGCGGTCGCGCGCTTTACCACGTAAATTTGCTTGGCGTCCATCGTCACCGCAAAGTCGTAGGTCGGGAACGTGACTGAATCGCAAAGTTAGTTCGTCTCCACAGCAACAATCGCTAAACGTCCAAGCAAAGCGCACCAATCATGCGCTCCAGCTCCTCGCTCTTGCTCGCATCCAGCACGCTGTTCGAGTCCTGCCAATTGGTCACAGTTCAGTTGGTTAGAGAGCTTAACTACCAAAATTCCTCCTTCACTATCGACTTTCGCTCACCTGTAGCATGGAGAAGATGATCTCGCCCGCGTTCTCGCCCGCGTCGCCGCTCAGCTCGCCCGTCGACGACAGCACGCGGCCCTTGAGGTCCAGCACGAGCGTCCCCACCTGGCCGTTGACGGCGCACAGCTCCTCTGCGTCCTGTTAAGTGCGAAAGCGCAGCCGTTAGCGCCCCGCAGCGCTCGACGAGTAACTCGCGACTCACCATGTTGGTCGAGGCTTTCAAAGTGGTGAGCGAGGAATGCTATCGGCCTATTTTCTTGGGGCTTGTATGGTGCTACATATGTAAATATGATTTGGTACAGTCAACTTGCGGCCAAAGCGACTTTCCTGCACTTCGTCACCAGGGCAGAAGCAGCTCATGAACTTGCAGATGGAGACGACATGGGGTTGGATGCGACTATATTGTATAGATACACGCGCGAGCTGGGAGGTGGAGCGGTCCTCCATGCTCCCAAATGGCAGCAACGAGACTGCATAAACTCTTGGCGAGCCCTGAGTACTCTCAACACACCACCGCCGAGCTCGCTCTGCAAACGCCACCTGCCGGGCCTCAATCAGCTAGCAGCACAAGGTCTATTGGTTGTCGGCGGCCTCGGCGTCCGTGCCGGGGTTCGGGTTCTGGATGACAATGAGCGCGTACTCCTTGTCTGTTTGGCCCATCGGATATTGCATCGAGCGACACCACACACAAGCACAGAGGCGTCAGTCACTTGACAACAAACTCCAGAGCCTCCCGCATGTCTGGTAAAGCCGTCACGCACCTGGGGCGATCATGATCTCGTGCTTCTTGGAGCGGATGCGCAGGAAGGTCATGTCGTTGGTCGGGTCCAGCGTGCGGATCGTGGACTTAGCCTTGGCTGCGAGCTGAGAAATGAGCGCCGCGTGGTCCATGGCGAACTCCTCGTCATTGGTGCTCGAGTAGATGGGCACGCCCTCCTGGTTGACGATCAGCACGGCCTGCACGCCTTTGTGGCTCTTGATGCGCTTGATGGTCTCCTCGGCCTCGTAGCTCGGCTAAATCAGCGCCAACAGGCGCAAAAATCGCATGGGCGGTTAGCTCTTCGTCTCTACTAGCCGTGTATCGCTTCTAGGCGTCCCCAGCACGCGCTATTCGCCATCTAGAGAGCCGCGAAGCACGGCGCTTACCATGGTAGCTCTTGGTGCTTGATTCCAAAGTGACCGATCCGACGAGTCGGATGTTGACATGTTGCGCGAATGTAGCGTTAGAGAGCATCCACTTTTCCAAGATTATTGTATTGTACAGGTGAGCTTTTGGACACATGGCTACACTTGACTTGGTTGAAGCAGCATTGACTCAACACGCCACCCACGATTCCTATATTTTGGGCGCGTACTGCTTGAGCGCGGCGGCCTCGGGGTTGAACTCGGGGTTCTCGGTGAACTGCAGGAAGAGATTGCTGAGCCGTTTGCGCAGGCCCTCGAGGCTCTTGCCTGCTCGTCCGCGGCTCAGCATGTCGGCTTCGCGGTCCGCGAGCTCCACAATCTCCTTGGTAAGCGCGCACTCGAACTCCTGTACAGTCCACTTGACGTGTACGAGCAAATCCAACCGCTCATCTACGCCCGATAGATTTGACTTGAGACCGTTGTACAGGTCCATGAGCTCCTTGGCACGGATCGTGAACGGCGTGTGCACCTCCTTGACCCCGCCGTCGCTCATCTGCCACTGCTTTGGCCGACTCATGTACTGTAGCATCGAATCTATGCGCTGCTTCCTGTTTGCGGATGTTGCTGTCAGCTTTAGCCTGTCGATGGTCTGAAGCAACTTGGTCTCCTTGACCAGGATGCCGTCAAGCTCCTCTTGTCGCTGCTCGGGGGTTAGTGTCAAGTTCTCCTGCAGCTTTCGCGTCTCAACTTGCCGCCACTTCTCTAGTTCGTTGTACAGTACTTCAAAGTCGCTGACCGTCTTGGGGTGCATTCGCCGGTCAATTTCGCGCCGTTGGAGGTTTGCGTCCTCAATGGCGCTCTCTTGTGCTTCGAGCTGTCCAACAGCTACCACACGCCGTCGCTGCTCTCGCAAATTGTACACATACGATCGCGCCCGGAAACCTCGCCAGAGGCGCTGCATCATCATGACGGAGTCTTCACGCAGGCTATCCAGCTGCAGCGAGTCAAAGTACGGCTTCGCTGACAGGTACCGGTCGCACGAATTATCCAGCACGAGGTCGCACCGCGCCATCTGTGTTCCCGATTCGCGATGTGTCTGGATGGAGCGAGTTACCAGCTCCTGTGTTTGTGTTTCGCGATGTGACCTTACCGGTCCTCCTGTCCGCCGCGCACGTGTCTCGAATGTCTAGCCAAGAAGAAACTTTGATTAAGTTTCCGTGTATGAGATTGTCAATGCTTTCAGCTTCACCTGCGATGACGCGTGGTGGAATATCTGCTGAGTTTTCCGGCTCCGGTAGCCTCCCAAGTATGGTTTTCGGTCATCAAATTTCTCTATGTCAACCACGATTGTTCTGTACGTCGAGGTATCCTCTGCATATCCAGTGTAAGAAAACGACCCAGCCATTCTACATCGGACGACACCACACCCACCGTCGTAGACCTGGACCTGAATCCGATCCGGCATGACATAATCGCTGTTCCGCTCGGTTCTGCGCGCGACGTATGCATACACAGTTCGCTCCTCATTGTTGGCGCCGTCCAAGCCGAAAGCGGCGATCGGAATGTCTGTATATGATTGTCCCGCAGGAGGAAGCAAGTCGGGAAAAGTGACGAGGTCGGTGCTGAGCCGAAGGTCCGAGCACAAAGCATCGGTGAGAGCACCGACTGTCGTAGCCGGCGTCACGGTCACTCGGTGCCGAACATTGTCAGGCTGGAGTATAACAAGCAGCGTGAACTCGGACGCTAATGCCGGGTCGTCACCAGTTTTGCTGCCGTTTGCTGCCACTGGACTGGATTGATCTGCATCCTCCTCGTCCTGGCGAGCTGTGGTGGATGGAGACTCGTCACTTAGCGGACCTTGCTCGCCATCGACTTCCAGATCGTCTCTAGAATCCATTGCCAATTGGATTGGCGAGCGACAGCGAATACGCTGCGTGCTACGAGAGCAACTCGTACGTTACGGCTGCGATTGGGAAGCGACGCGACGACTCGTTGGCATTTTGGCCAGCTCGAAGCTTTCAGCCAATGCGGGCAAATTTAGTCGCGTCGCCGACATTGGAAACCCATGGCGCAGGTATATACACATGACATTTCTCCTATCAGCATGCTATCGAATACGGAGCTTGGTGACCCGCGGTAGCGTCTAGGCGGACACCTCCGTCGCGCTAACCGCGGCCTCAGGCGACTCGCTGCTTTTTCTTGTGCAGGAGTGCCTTCTGGAAAGCGTTCTGCTTGCCCTCGTTGGCCACAAACTCTTTGCGCTTCTTGACCTTTTTGAGCTTGCCCGTGTCAAGCGTCTCATCCCAGTAGTCAAGGCGCCCAGCGTTCCGGCGCTTCCAGTCCTCCTGCTTCATGGAGCGGAGTAACTGGTCGTGCTTGGCAGCAAGCTGGTGGTCCAGCGATGATGGATGCGCACCGTCACTGCCGGCAGTCTCAGAGGACTCGGCATCCGTCTCGCCGGTCCACTTTTCCACCTCCTTCCCGAACAACACGGCATCCTTCACACCGACATTTGTGAGCTTGCGCGGATCAAACGGCACAACAACCGACTGGGACGGAGCGGGTGTGGCAGCTGGAGTCATAACAGCAGAAGCCGACGCAATCTCCTTGCTCTCAACTGACTCAAGTGTCGCACTAGGTGTGTCCACCTGCCTCGTCATCGAGAGTCCCGAGCAGCGCTTCCAAGCACCTCTCCTAAACCTGTGCAGCTTGCCGATCTGTCCCATGAAAGTCGGCACCACTGCACGTCGAGACTTCAGCCTGGCGCTCAACAGATTAACTGTGACGCAAAGCGTCTCAACCGATAGAGTGGCTGGCTTGACGGAGACGGATACCTCCTTGGCCTTGGTACCTTCGGCCACTGCACTCGAACCAACTGAGTTGACGTTCGTCTTCAGACTCGCGAGGAAACCGTTCATGTCCAACTCCTTCGTCTTCGCCAGTGGCGTTGCCTTTGCCTTGACGGACTCCTCTGTCTTTTTATTTGGCTCCACCGGGACTCCCTCGTCCTGTTTGCTCTCGGACTTGGCCGACTCAGCACTACGGATAGGCTCGGGCTCCTTTGCCTTTGGTCGCTCAGATGGTGGCAGCACACGCGAATAAAACAGCATGTACGCTTTTTGCTGGAGCACCGTGTCGACGCTGACCCACCGCACGGTCTCGTCGTTCACCTCGTACCACTGGCCCGACGAGCCCTTGACGAACGCGTAGTAATGACCGCAATCCGTCGAAAAGCCCGCGTGCACCAGGACAGCGTGAAGCTCATACTTGCAGCGCCCTCTCCTCCGGTCCTCGCTGTTCTTGCTCATCCCAGATGAGATGTCGAGAGAGACAGGGAACTCAATGTGCTTTTTGATCTTGCCGAACATGATGTCGAAGCGCTTGAGCTGCACGACGAGCACGTTCGGGCACGACTCGATGGTCATGCCCTTCTCGGCGCGGTTCATCTGTCGGCAGCTGGAGCACTTCCAGGCATTGCTGTCGTCCAGCTTCTCGACCGCCGTGAAGTGCTTCAACGCGCCCTTGACGCTCTTGATGCCGTTGTTGATCTCCAGCGACAGGTCCAGGAAGTCGTCGAAGCGCTCCGAGACAAAGTTACACTTGGCACACTTGAGCGTGTTGCGCAGGCGTCCGGCGAAGATGCGATTGATGAAGGTCGAGGGGGCCGCCGGGTGGCTGTCCTGCTTGATGCCGGCCTTGCGGAGGCATGACCGCTGCATCGAGTCGAGCAGCAGGCGGAAGAACTCGTGCGAGTCCTCCTGGCGGCCGATGCGGAAGCTCTTGGACACGTGGCGGATGTTCATGACCATCTCCCTGGGCTGCAGCACTCGGCTGTTTCCTCCGGCTCCGGCGTGCACCGATTGCAGCAGTCTCCCCATGACCCTCACGGCGCAAAACCCTCCAGAGCTTCCAGCACTTGCACCATTTCCGCCAAACTTCTTGCCGAACCCGTTCTTGAAAGCATTCCCAGAGTTTACGGCTTGCTGGCCGCCGTTGAACGCCGCGAGAGCGTCCTTGTCCAGCAGGAACTGCGCCAGGCACGGCGTGTAGGCCAGGCACTGCAGCACCGAGTTGAGGTAGCACGTGTTGCCCAGGTTGGCGAGCCCTGGGCCGATTTTCCTCGAGCTTCTCCACGCGAGCAGCCGCTCCACGGCCGCGGGCTCCACGAGCGCCGCGCCGGCCCTCGCCTTGGCCTTCCTCACGGCCGCTTGCTCGTCGTCTGCGGCCGCGGAAAGCCCTGGATTTTGCCCATTTGCGCTGGAAACGGCCGCGACGCGCGCCTTCTTGGCCCGGACGAACTCGATGCGGCGCTCGCGCACCAGCGCCACGGCCGACTTGGTCTGCGGCTGGAAGGCGGCGCCGCTGGGAGCCTGGGCCAGCAGCATATAGAGATGCGGACACCCGCCTGTCTATCGATATGAAGAGATGTGTGAGGAGCCGTTCAGGGCTTTTGGAAGCGCGAGTGGGTGGTTGACTGGAAGCGAGGGAACTGGGCGGTTTGGTGCGGGAAGCTCAATATGATGGAGGACATGGGGATTGTATGAAGGAGGTCATTTTGTATTGGAAATGAGGTTCTTGTAGAATGTTATTAGGAGGAATATTTGATATTGAGGGAGGTGGGCTTCAACTGGAAAACCACAAGT
Source organism: Phytopythium chamaehyphon (assembly GCA_023334415.1). NCBI lineage: Eukaryota > Oomycota > Peronosporomycetes > Pythiales > Pythiaceae > Phytopythium > Phytopythium chamaehyphon. Next base: position 179 of record JAASGX010000352.1, on the reverse strand, counting down.
TGGGGAAATCAAGATTGTGCTCGTCAAGCATTCGCTTGCATTGGATGCGCGGTAGAAGGAGGCGAGCTAGGGTCGAAGTGCAATGGAGGCACAGCGATGGAGAGGTGAAAAACGCGAGAAATGGCAGGGAGGAAGGCGAGTCGTCGGAGATCAAGAAAGTTATCAATAGGAAAGAAAGT
>JAASGX010000351.1:0-25264 GCA_023334415.1 Phytopythium chamaehyphon | reverse complement strand
ACCAAACAATCTTCCTATCTTCCAAATCCTGAATCCTCAGCCCATCCACTAGCACGTTGGCTTTGTCAGGTGTTGGGTGGTTCCGACCTTGCAAGAGGGAGGGGACGACTCCTTCAGGAGCGCCGCTGACCGCCGGTTCTTCTCAGAGCAAAAAAGGAGAAGCCGGTAGTACGGGGAGTTGCTTGACGCAACACTGCTGCGTCTTCAGGGGCCAAGCACAGGCGATCGAGGTGTAGGAATCGTAGTGCTTACATGTGCCTTCAGGCAGTAACTTCCTAGTATCGTGGTATCCATCATTTTGATACTAAAGTCCGAGCCAAAAAGCCAAAAACCCGCCGGGATTCATGGCTGACGACGACGAGCAGCGCGCGCGCGCGTACTTTTCGTCGACGCGGGCGCCCGCGTGGCTGGGCGAGCACCGCGAGCAGCTGCAGCAGTTTCTGGAGCGGCACCGCGTCGTGGGGCGCTGCGTGGCCGTCGTCACGGCCGGAGGAACGACCGTGCCGCTCGAGCGCAACACCGTGCGCTTTCTCGACAACTTTTCCACGGGCGCTCGAGGCGCGGCCTCGGCCGAGTGAGCTGGTCTTACGATTGCATCCCTGGCAGTTCTGGAGGTCTCATGGCAAACTTTCGTGTTTTTGCATTTTGTCATGATTGCCATGGTTGGCTTCCACGGGAGCAGATACTTTCTCGGGCTGGGCTATGCGGTCATCTACGTGCATCGCCCTGGTTCCATCGCGCCGTTCGGCCGTCATCTGCAGGTTCCAAAGCTCTCTCTCCTAGCTTTCTGATGGTTTTGCAGGTGCTGATGCTTTTGTTGTTGTTGGGATGTATGGCAGAAAGCCACAGGGGCGTCGACGCTGGACCTCAAGTTCCTCAAGCACGTGTCGCTCAAGGCTGCGGGGCCCGTGGACAAGGATGTCGCCCTCAGTGTGACGGACCCGGTGGCCAAGCGAAAGGTGGTGGGCGCCGTGAAGCAGTTCCAGGCGTCGGTGGAGGACGCCGGCGCGCTGCTGGCGCTGCCGTTCACGTCCGTGGACGACTACTTCTTCCTGCTCAAGCTCGTGGCCGAGAGCGTGGCGCCGTGGCACGAGCGCGCGCTCTTCTTCCTCGCGGCCGCCGTGAGCGACTTCTACATCCCGCAGCAGGAGCTGGCGACCCACAAGATCCAGTCGCGGGCGGGCCCGCTCACGCTCACGCTGACGCCCGTGCCCAAGCTGCTGGGCGTGTTGCGACGCCAGTGGGCCCCGCGCGCCTTCGTCGTCTCATTCAAGCTCGAGACGGACTGGGACCTGCTCCGCTCCAAGGCGCAACAGGCCATCGACAAGTACGGCGTGCATCTGGTGGTCGCCAACGAGCTGCACTCGCGGTTCGACGAGGTGCTACTGATCCCGAACGCGCAGGGTGGCAAGGGCGGCGAGCGTGTGGTCGAGCGGCCGAAGGACGACCCGGATATCGAGTCCACGCTCGTCGACGCCGTGGCCGGCGTCCACTTCAAGTTCATCGCGTCGCAGGACGTGACGGTGCCGGACGAGGTCGGCTTCCGCCTTCCTGGCCGCAGCAGCCGCGGCAGCTGGCGCCGCCGGCTGCCTCCGTCGCTGCAGTCGGCGGTCTCAGCGGTCGAGCAGCACCGCGAGGAGATCGCGGGCGTCGTGCTGGGCGGGCTGCTCTCGGTACTCATCAACATGCTGCAGGCCCGCCTGCGCCACCGATCGGATTAGAACGCTCAGGCCGTCATGAAGTACGCAATGAAGAGAGGCTTTGCTTGGAGGCTTGGGAGCTGTTTGCTTGGTAGTATTACTGTCAATGGGGGAGCCTTGAAAAGCCCTTACGTGGACGGCTCGAGCTCGTCGCGCAGCTTCCGCAGGAACTCGCGCTTGGTCTCGTCCTTGGTCATGCCGCCGGCGCAGCTGGGCGAGCGCTGCACTTGGCTGCTGGCGCTCCACTGCGCGGGCGTCTTGCCCACGATCGACAGCGCGTGCACGCCCGCCGCCAGCTCCTCGCTCAGCAGCTCGTTCACCATGCGGTGCCTCTGCAGCAGCGGCTTGCCCTCGAACGCCTCGGCCACCACCACAACCTGTGTAGATAGATACATGGGCATTACGGTCAGCTATGGCAGCTTGCTTGGGCTCAATTGGAGGCTGTAGGGGGACCTTGAAGTGGGTCTCGGCGCCCTTGGGCACGTTGTGCATGAAGCTCTCGTTGAGCACGTCCAGGTGCGCCGGCTGCAGCGCGCTCTGCAGCTTGTCGCGGATGCGCGCGGCCACGGGGCCGGTTGAGCTCATGGCGCGCGTTCTGGGCGGCTTTTCTCAGCCCACAGAGCGAGTCAGAGCCCCGGACTTGCGTGGGGATCAAGCGCTGCGTCTGCGCTGGTTGGTGAGTGGGCGGCGCACCTGCAGCAGGCGCGAGGCGGCGGCGGCGGCGGCAGTTCCACGGGATCCGATCGCCGCCAGCATGGTGGCGGATTGGATTGGACGGCCTCGCTTTCCCGCGTCCTGCTGATTGGCTGAAGACACATGCCCATATTGAAACACTATCCGATAGCATACCCGACATGATTAAGTGTATGAAACTGAGTATGCATTGTGCTCACGTCGCAGATTTAGAATCTTTACATACCGGTATATTATAAGGCAGGATGATTGGCTGGAAATATACCGGTACTTGGGGGGCGGAGACTGACACGTTGCAGATCGAGGAAGCGTCGAGCGGACGGAGCAACATGGTGCGTGGCGCTGCTGGGCCTGGAGGCGGCTGGAGGGCGCTGTAAATGCCAAAAGGTGGTGCTAATGGAGGCGGTGGACGCGATGGAAGATCGAGGCGGTGCTGCTGGTGAGCCGCCAGGGCAAGACGCGGCTGTCCAAGTGGTACATGGCGGCGTCTCTCAAGGAGAAGACGCGGATCATCCGCGAGGTCACGACGCTGGTGCTCTCGCGCCCGCACAAGCAGTGCAACTTTATCGAGTTCAAGGACAAGAAGATCGTCTACAAGCGGTTCGTGTCTTGGGGGATTTTGTTGGGGATTTTATATAGTTCGAGCTGATGGACTCCGGCCTTGATGACAGCTACGCGAGCCTGTACTTCATCATGTGCATCTCCAAGGACGACAACGAGCTCGTCACGCTCGAGAGCATCCACATGTTCGTCGAGGTGCTCGACCGCTACTTTGGCAATGTGCGTCGTGCTTTTTTGTATGTTTGTTTGTTTTTCTTTGGATGAAATTGACTGATGGATATTTTTTTTTTGCTGTGTGGTTGATGGAGAACAGGTTTGCGAGCTCGACATCATTTTCAACTTTCACAAGGTGGGCAGTGGTATTGAGATCCTGTTGTGTTGTTTCTCGATTCTAACTTTCTTGTTACTCAGGCGTACTACATCCTGGACGAGCTCGTCATCGGCGGCTTCCAGCAGGAGTCGAGCAAGAAGGAGATCCTGCGCATCTGCACGCAGCAGGAGGACTACATGGACGAGTCCAAGGAGGAGGGCTTCTCGCGCCCGCGCACAGGGACGCGCTAACTGGAGCGCCCAAGCGCGCGTAGAGCTCAAATTTTCCGTGTCGAGCTTTGATATGCTCCGATTCGGTTGATTTACAGGTTCATCGATACATACATGCCGTGAAAGTGAAAAGTCGGATATGTGGGTTTGGCGCAGTCGACTATAGTTAGAACGTAGCTGTCTTTCCTGTGAATGCTGCTGGCATTGCGATGGCGACGACAACAAGAACGCAGCGGAATACTCCAGGTATCCTCCCCCCTCTACGCGCTGCTCCCTTTTCTCTCATCTCGCACATGCTAATCTAGCATCCTTAACCGATCGCAGCCTGCGCCCGCAAGCAACTTTTTCGCTCAACCGCAGGACTGAGTCTCGAGGAGCAGCGCCAAATAGCTAGCCAGCTGCAGTCCAATGGCGATAATGTGCTGCAGGTAAGCCCAATGAAACAATGGCCCATTCATAACTCCTGCAATCGCTTACAGCACCAACTACTTTGACAAAAATTTAGAAAATCGCACAGCTCAAAAAGTCGTCCAAGCAGCAGAAGAAAGCAACAAAGACTTCTACCCTCAAGGTAATCTTACACATGTCAGTCCTAGGAGTGCGGTAGCTGTTGCATAACTTCTTCTACACTAGTTCGAGTGGCTTAGAGAGCATGGCCAACTAAAACGGCAGGAGGAGGTTCGTCGACTCAAAACTCGCTTACAGCACTGAGGTTGCAACTAATTCTTAGATTGGTAAAATCAGGCTTGCTCGCGAGAGCTCGAATCGATTCTGCTGAGAATGTACAATGACGCCTCGGCGGACAAAACTGCTCACAGATGTGCATCAAGAGAGTCTATCAAAAAGGGGAAAGGAGCGAACAACAAGCAAGAATGCCGAGAAGAGCCTCACCACGATGACGAGGGCTATGACAATAACGCTGACGAGAACCTGGATGGTCCACCCCGTTCGGCAATTCTGCAACAACAGGATCAATCCACCGCCGGCCGTTTTGCGCTTGAGGTCGAAGAACTGATTCAAGCCGAGCAAGCAAGTCGAGTAGTTTTGTTGAAGCAACTCACATCCCTAAGAGATCAGGTTTGGTGTGTCTAACCGATGGTACTTCAAGACAGCATTAAAACTAACAACCGCTCTTGCAGCGAGCGGCGATGAAGCAACTATTGGGAGCGGTTGCAAGCCAATCTCAGAGTCAGTCATCTGCTGAACCCAGCAACAATCAGGTTAACGCAGATTACATGATGGTAAGGTTGCATGAAACTTGAACGATTACTACCCTCTAACGCCATGATCGTTTAACCAGAACAATGCACGCGATCTCATATTTGACGCTGTCATCGGCCTTCAGTTCGTCGAGACTTCTCTCGATGACGAAGTTGCACAATGCGAGAAAGAGGCGCAGGAGCTACTTAGGTCGATCGTTGGCGGGTTCAAAGATAAAGGCATATCAACTGACAAGCCTGGGTCAACAACATCAGATGCAAGTGATTCGTTTAGCTCCATACTCCAGACCACAGGAGTAAACGAGTGCCCAGATGAACTACTGCGACTTGAGCTTTTAGAAGAAGCGAATGAACTAGTTGAAAGCTACCAAAAGGATATGGATCAGTTTCGCCGCGATTTTGAAGCTAATGGCTCACGTGTAGATGCTACCGGGTCACTTGACGCAACTCGATCAAAGACTGGAGGATGGTCCGAATCCGACGAAGAGCGATTCCTCAAAGTGTTGAAAAGCTATAACGAACGTAAAGGCGCAAAGAAGATTGAACTCATGTATGATGAAGCCGCTACCGTGTTACCACATATTTCAATCAAGGAGATAAAGATGCACTCCAAATTTCACCAGTATTTGCGGTTCTATCAAGAGAAGTGTAGAGATTGTCGTTGCGAATTCAAACGTCGAGTGACCGAGTTCCAAGCGAATGCCCTAACTCGTGTTGAGCAAGCGTGTAAGCTCCAAGTCGAGCGCAATCGCAAGGCACAGGAGCTAGAAGAACAAAAACAGCGATGTGACAGTCTCAAGGGTAAAGTAGATAAGTGGAAGGAGACACAAGAAGCGAAGGCACGAATAGAACAACAACAACGCGAGATCGAGCAGCTGATTGAGCAACAGCGACTGGAGGAAGAGGAGCAGAGGAGGAAAAAGAAACTCGATCAGCAACGCATGGCTGTTGAAGAGTACAGGTATGAGCGACCTTATTTAAATCGATGTATGAAAGCTCTCACAACCATCTCTTGTTGATCTCAGACGAGAGCGGACACTGGACCAAATTGCGGAAGAAAAATGTGAGCTTGAGGAACAAATGGAATTGGAAAAGCACAAGGAAGCCCAGGCCGTGATCAACAATGAGCGCGTGCAGTTCCGCCAAGCTGAATATCAGGTTTTGTGTTCAATTGTGCTTTGTACGGATACTATGTGCAGATCAGATAACAGTGAATGCGTGAAAAGCGAAAACTTGAAGAGCTTCGGTTGGAAGAGGACGAGCGTAAGCGATGCGAAGAGCAACGCCTAGCCAAGCTTGCCGCGCTGAAGGAGCGGACCCCGTACGCTCAGATTATCGCCAACATTGCAGTATGTATTTGATAACCGAAGCAGTGCCAATGAAGAAGGGCAACTTATGTAGTGCTCTTACATTCGCAGCCTGACCCGGAGCGAACCCGACAAGAGACCGCAGCCTTCCGTGCAAATGTAGAAGCCGCCCAGGAAGCGCTCCCCGTTCATGTACGTTCAGGTCATCAGCTATAGGATTTATTGGCCTTCTCACCCTGACCAAATGTCCGCAGGAGGCTGGATTGTTTCCCTCTCATGGCTATGACTGTGACACCCTTTTCAAGAACGCTCGTTTTAAACTGGGCCTTGCTCTGCGGGTATGCATGGTTGAGTCCGCCAATTCGATTGTTATTTTCTAACTCTACCTACACCTTCAGAATGCTGGGCTGGAGTCGAGCGAGTACGCGCGACAAGCTCTAGCAAATGTTAAAGTCTGCAATGTAGGTTCATATCGAAACCACGCGAGTGGACCGACCCAGCTTTGGTGACGACATCTAAAAGATACAAGTGTAAACGACTAATAATGCCTTGTTGTGATCCGTTCAACTTGATGGTGGTCTCGAGTGTAGATCACTGAGCATGCGGGTGCCCTCTGCAAGCTGCGTGTTTAACCTGTGCAGACTCTTGAGCGCGCGCGAGCGCAACGAAAAGAGCTCCTTGCCGCGCGTCTGCACGTCCGCCTCGACGGTCTGCAGCTCCTCGGTCAATTCGGAACGCGACAACTGCGCCATGTGCGCTTGCTGAGAGCTGTCTGCAGCCGCCCGTCGCCGATGCGAGCGGTTCATCCACTTGACGCAGTGCATCTGCACGCGTCTCGTGCGTTTGTCAGCGTGTGCTGAGTTCTTGGCCGCCTGAATTGCTTCCTTGAGCGCCGCACGCTCCGTCTTGAGCTCCTGCAGCTCGTTCACACCCGTTGTGAAGCCCGCGTTGGCTGCTGTGAACACCGTCAAGCTCTGTCGTTCAACACCACTTTCATCAGCAACAATTCCATCATGAAAAGAAAAAGTTGACACAAGGGGAAAAAAAGTTTCCTGACCTGGAAAGTGTCTTGGTACCAGCGCTTCCAGTCGATATCATCGGCCACATTCTCGTCTTCCTCGACTTGAATTGACACTGAAGGAGCTTCTCCCGTCGCCAAAAGGTCTCGAGTTGCAAAGCCGCGCTGCAGTCGGTGGCCCAGCAGCCCCGTGCGCTTTCCCATTTGCTGCTGCTCGTCCCTCAGCAGCTCCAGCGCGCGCTTCCGCCACAAAAAACGCGTGTCGACTCCTCGCTGCAGCTTGGAGGACACCTGAGCCGCTCGGCAGAGCTCCTGGAAGCCGAAGAAGCGCCACACGAGTCGCTTGCACTCGACCGGCAGCTCTTCCAGGCGCGACGAGCTCATGATGATGGCGAGCTCTTCGTGGTTTTGTGATTGTGTCGGTGATTTTTTTTCTCGAGAGAGGGTCGTGTGGTCCACGCAAAAAGGCAACAAGTTTGTTGTTGGTCTTCAACGCGTTTGAGATGCTATTTACTCAACTATCACCTTGGAATTCATAGCAGCTAAGTTTTCTTCCCTCTTTTCATCGGCTCACTGCTGCTATTGAGTCGCTGCTGGCTGGGTCAGCGGGGAGGACGCTGGAGGGGGCTGGGAGGACGGCGGACGAGTTGAACAGCACAGAGGTTCCGTTTGTGATCACGACCGACTGGGCCGCGAGGTCGACGAAGGCGCCGCGGAAGGCCACACGCGCGTAGGTGTTTGCTGGGTTCTCCAAGAAGGCGAGCTGATCGCCGTACGTGTACGCGCGTTGACGATTCGGGATCAGAGACGAGTAGTCGACGTCCTCGATGACAACCTCGTTTGTCACGAGAGCTTCGCTGCATTTTGCCAGCGTATGACGCAGCTGTGCCATTCGGGACTGCGCATTTCCGGCATCTTCTATGTCGGACGCATTGACTATCTCGAGCGCGGTCTGGAAATGCAAATGCTCGATTAGCATTTACTGAGGAATAGGAAGTAATCGAACGCGTGAGCGTACCTGATCGCTGAATACAGTGCCTCCCATTGCGAACCAGCGGGCTACGTTGTATGCAAGGTCTCGTGAATTTATCTGTGACGACGGAGTCGCCCTGGTCCACACGAGCGGGCATGTCGATTGATGCGACGCAGCAAACCGTTCGCAGTCATAGGCAGACTTGCACGCTGGAATCATTACGGACGTCGGGCTCAATTCTCCCCGGGCCCTGAATGCAATAGCCTTCGTCAACAAAATCAGTTGTAGACAAAGATCAAGAATAATGCACGTACGAAATCCACAGAGTGGACGTGTCGAGACGTTGCAGCAACTGCTCAGTCCACGCCATGAGCTCAGCTTCATTGTCGCTACATCCGTCCACGACAAGCTCGGTGGTGATTATCGGGCCACCATGTCCAGCCAGGAAAGGACGAGATACCGATAGTATCACATTCATGAAGCGCTCGGTGGTCGACTTCCACACTTCAACATCGTTGCTCACGCTGGCGCATCCTCGCGGGCTGAAGCGCAGGTGCACAAACAGTTCCTCTCTTGCCACCAGCTCCAACAACTTCGCCAAGTCCGCGTTGCCCGAAAGATGAAACTCGCCTGGCAAAGGCTCGTGCGCCTCCCACTCAACGTCTGTTTCACCATGAAGAAGAAAAAAGTTGTGTCAGCAACTTTCTCCATCAACTAAAAAAGCATTGTCAAACTGGCACTCACCAACAACAACAGCGTTGCTCCCTCCTCTCCTGACCTTCGTCAGCATCTCTTCCCACTCTTCTACCTCCACCTTAGCATACGGCATCTCCTCTGCAATCACCAGCGTCTTCTTGCCTCCAACTTTCACGCCTCTCGACGATTCTTCCACTTCAAATCCCTCTTTTCCAAAATCCCGGAACCACAAAAATCCTTCAGCCACAGTTTCTTCTCCATCTTGAGCCCTTGATATTTTCCTGGACGTCCGCCACAGCGGATTGTCCTGGCGAAGCTCCGGCTGACGAACGGTGATGAAGCAGGCCACGAGCCCCACGACAGCAAGACACGCCACGTCCATCCGCCGCATGCGCGTTCTGCGCTGCTTCCTGGGCGTCAGCTGCTCCTTCGGCGTCTTCTTCTCCGCCTTCTGCTGCTCCAGCGGGGCCCTAGCGTCGCCTTCCACGTCCAGCAGCAGCGCGTCGAGCTCCATGGCGGCGTGAGGCGGGGGCTGCTTAGCTGCTTGAGGCTTGATGTGATTATGGCTCGAGAAGATTTGGAGACTATAGTGAAATCAAGTCGAAAAAGAGGTGCAATGGATACTACATGTCGGTTAAGTGGTGGATAGAATACTTGGATAAAGTATGATGTTGAAAGAGTTAACATGTTACAATATATTGTTAACGGATGAGGTTGAAGCTGGTTACGAACGTTTGATGGGTACACAAAGGCAACTGTCAACTGACAATTGGCACAAGCTATTCTTGATGGTGCTGGGCCCCACTGCTGGGGCGTTTCGCTGCATGGCATGACGAGCATTCGCTGCTCTTTTAGCTTCAATTGGACTGCGATGGCAGCGATGAACGATGGGTACGGAGAGTACGACGAGGAATTCGCGTGCTGCGGCGGGTGTTCGTCTTGGAAGCGCGCGGATGCGTACAACGACAAGCTTGCGAACGGGGCCAAGATTTTCATCTGGGACGTCAAGCTGAAGGTCGACCCGGCCAATACCTGCTTGCTCACGTTCCCGTACGATCCCAATCGGAACGAGCAGGTTGGGGAGCGCCGAGTGCGTAGCGGCCGACTTGTCGGCTCGACTTATCCGATCGACCACGACTACGACTTTCGATGCTGCGAACAGCGAGGCCAGTGCCGGCTGCAAGAGGAAGACGCGTCTGGGGCTTGTCAATGCGTCCATCGGTGGGGATTCACGGGCGATCACTGCCAATATAGCAGTGAGTATACCTTTTTGGCTGCTGAAGGTGGATATGTAGTGAAAGCGCTGATCAAAATGTTTGCCCAGTCTATGAAGTGGCGCAACAGAACAACACAGCAATATTTCCGCCTCATGCAAACCTGTCAGATGTTGCCTTTGTTTTACCCGATCTTCGTGGGTATTTGATCAGCTTTGACCACGCAAGCGCTATAAGGGCGTGGTCGTCCAGCACTTCAGACTATCCAGTGTCAATTCTAAATGCCTTCCAAACTGGCTCGTACTTTCAGTACTGTTGGTCAGGTAGCGCATTCTTTGTGGCCGCTGCAGTTGTGGTACTACTCGTGTTTATTCTCCACCTGATGTGGACTGTGTGTTGCTTTTCTTGTGGATGCCGTAAACGAGACCTCAGTAAGCGACAGAAGATTTACGCCAAGTACCAAAAAGTTCTGTGGGGACTAGCTATGCTAATTCACTTTGTCGTCGCGACTGCAGCCGCTGTGTACACTTTTCTAGTTGTTCGCTCTAACGTTGATCCTCTGACAACCGAAGTGGTTGCGCTTATCAATCATACTCTCACCGAGAATCTGTATGACTTCAAGACAGCGTTCTTGACGCCACTTGATGAAGTCACCAAACACGGCTATTATGGTCCAGATGGACTGCGTATATCGCTTGAGCATTTGCAAGAATTAGCAATAACTCGACTGGCAGCCCACACTTTTCTTGAGAACCAGACCTACGCGACCGACGGAGTTAGTGAGCCCGTATTTGCCATCGTTAACTCGCTGCTCAACTATGCACAAATGTTTCCAACTGCTTCGGACAATTGGACCGACTGCAGCCACATGAACATCACACCAAGTGTAGTATCTCGGATGACAATTGGTGGAGACTCGAGCTGTTTCAGGTGCAAGTTATGCGCTAAGATATCAGACACAGTAGAATCTACTGCCGACTATTGGAAGCGCAACCCGTTTCAGATCCAGATGGATATGCTCTTATCACAGCAGCAATTGAGGGAGTTCGGGGAAGCTAGGGGCTTACTTGTACCAGCCCTCCAGGCCTTCCTAGATCGGGTCCACTCTGCTGCCGACAACATTCGTACGGCAGTTCTAAACGCTGCCATCACACTAGATGCAATAATGACTGCGACTCGAAATCTTACCATGTACTCGTTATTTGCGCTTATGGGTCTCGGTGGGCTATCTCTTTGTTTAGCAGTGATTGCTTTTGTACAAGGCATTCTCACCAATAAACGAGTCATCGGCCGTACAACCTGTTGCTTTGCAGAGCTAACAGTACTGGTAGCATTCGTTGCCTCTGGGATTTTGTATGCGGTAGTGTGGATGGGCCACGACGGAATTGTGGCTCTGCAGCTTCTGAACGAGAGCCCGTCGCGATTCATGAAGTCACCTCTTGCAGCCGACTATGCCTGGATGATGTTGTTCGACAAAAATATCGTCAGTGCTGACAGTATGGATTCCACATTAGCGTTTAGTGATACGCTCCGTGTTCCGCCTCTGCCAACTTCTACTGATGATGATCCAGAAAGGTTTAATATGTCTTCGGTGTACTATTTGGACAAGCTTTTCGGGCTTGAAGCAGAAACTGCTGACAACGAGTCAGCACTCGTAACATTCTTTGGCTGGAGTGAATCTTTTGTTGAGACGCGACACAGTTGGCTATTGACGCTTGCATTCGGAAATGCTAGCGTCGTCTCTCCATACAACCAAACCCTACACCAGGAGTTGCTCAACTCTAGCGTCGAAGATTTCATCGATCCAGACTTGGATTCCATATCAGTGACAGAAGACGATCTTCTCTACATTCAGCAAGTTTTCAACGACACTTGGCGAGGAGTTGATGACCTTGGAGTTCGTCAAAATGCTCAAATCGTGAGCTTGTGGCGCTTCATAGCTCGACTTTACGTGCAGAAGCAGCATCTAATGGATTACGTCGCTACTGTGCATGACATTGTCTCGAGCGTGCATCCGCTATTAGGTGCATAAGCAAGCCAAAACCGTTACTTCTTGGATCTGGAACTGACATGACTCATTGCTGGCAGAGGATCTGATTGAGAAGACTGCGGCGATGGAAGATGCGGAGTTCCAGCTCAAGGCTCCTGTCGAGTACGTAACAGATACCATCCGGCAGGCCAAAATTCAAGATTGCTCGTACAATGGCAACTGTCGTACGTACTGCCTTGCACGCGAGGTTTTATCCGCCTGTGCTTCTGAATAATTCTGCATGCTTGTCTGCAGGCTGGTTTCGCGATGTTGTGAACGATCTGTTCAGGATATTCCAAACCATGATAACGAACGCCGAGCGAGCTACCATTGCGTGTGCTGTCAGTGCTGTCAGTTTTCTCTTCGGAACAATCTGCACAAATGGCTTCACCTCTCGACTTCGCCGCAACCTCGTCAAGGTCTACAGTGGCCGATAACATCTTGAACAATGTCATCTCTACGTATCGTATTCGAAAAAATCCTGTCGACTACAGAAAAAAACTGCTTCATTGGGGTTTCATCGTCTTTTCATTTACCAAGGAGTTGATTGCCCATCGTCGCTTTTCATGATATGCAACCCGAACTCCCCTCAGCGAACCAATATCCAGTTGTACCCATTTCCCCCAAAATCCAGAAAATTAGCCAATCACCGGATATTCTTCTTTTCTCAGTCCGTCATTGTCGCTTTTTCTGCCTCGAGCTCATACCCGAAAAACTCATGTTCCAGGGCTCGGCTGGCGGCTCGCCTTCGGCCCCCTCAGCGCCTCCAGGCGACTCGCTGTCGTCAATTTACCCTTCGGTGCCCCCAGACGCGTACGGGGGCTCCACTTCCGCGCAATTCCAGCACCAAACGTCCCAGTACCAGCCTCAAAATCAACAATTCCAGCCTCAAGGCCAACAATTCCAGCAATATCCTGGGAGTCCTAGCGTGCCGGTATCGGTGCTGCCAGGAGTAGCAGGGAGCCCGGTGCAGCCTGGTGTGATGCAAGGATCCGGGGTTAATTACGGCCAGGCGTCGCCTTCTAGAGGAAGTTTCCAAGCTCCACAGCAGCAGTTTAATTCATCGCCTCCTGGTCAATTTCAAGCCCAGACCAGCTCGTCCAGCATGCTGCATGGAGGATATGGACCGGTAAGGGCCATGAGTACGGCCCCGTCGAGCAGATTTGTCGACCCGAACGATATTCCGGGCAGCCCCGCGAGTGTGCTGGAGCTGCGCTTTCGATGCAAAGGGTTGAAGAAAGCAGACTTGTTTTCGCAGTCCGACCCATTCATCGTGCTGTACATGCAAGACCAAAATGTCCAGGGCTGGCGCGAGATTGGACGCACGGAGACAGTGAAAAACACACCGAACCCGTCATTCACGACTGCGTTCCAGGTCGACTTTTTCTTTGAAGAGCTGCAGCGACTGCGCGTTGAGGTTTTCGACCGCGACAGCTCATCCAACAACTTGAGAGAGCATGACTTTCTAGGCTGCGTTGAGGTCACGCTGGGCCAGCTTATGGCAGCGCAGGGGCAATCAAAGGTGATGGCGTTGCTTAGAGACGACGCAAGTCGCCACCACCGGCCACACGGAGTCTCGGGACACGTCATCATTTCGGCCGAAGAAGTGTCGTCTTGTGCGGATCGACTTCGTGTGCGCTTCGCTGCATCCAAGCTGGATAACAAGGACGGATGGTTTGGTGCATCCGACCCGTTTGTGAACATCTACCGCCTTCGGCATTCAGCAGGTGACCCAAACGCTCCGTCTGCTTCTTGGTTGCATGTTTGGAAGAGCGAAGTCATCATGGACAATCTCAATCCGAGATGGCGGCCAGTAACACTGAGTGTCCAGGCGCTGTGCAACGGAGATCTCTCTCGAGTGCTCAAGGTCGAGGTCATGGATTGGGAAAAGAGTGGTCGCCACCAGCTCATCGGAAGCGCGTTGGTGAAGGCGGGTGAGTTGGTTGCTGGTGAGTCAAGACAGTTCGAGCTTATCAACCGGGAGCGCCAGATCAAGAAAGGAAAAAAGTACAAGAACTCGGGCGTTTTGCTGATCGAAGAGATCGAGTGCTTCCGCGAGCACACGTTTGCCGAGTTCCTTCGTGGAGGATGCGAGGTTAGCCTCATTGTCGGAATCGACTACACTGCGTCGAACGGTGCGCCGTCTGATCCGTCCAGTCTGCATTATACCGGTGCATCACACATGGGCATGCAGAACGACTACCAGGCAGCAATAACTGCTTCTGGTGCGATCTTGGAGCCGTATGATTCCGACAAGCGTTTCCCAGTCTATGGCTTTGGCGGAATGGTGAATGGTACTGTCAACCACTGCTTCCCACTCACGTTCGACCCATACCAGCCTGAGGTTGAAGGCGTCACCGGCATCCTTTGTGCCTATGCTGACTCGTTCCAATCTGTTCGACTCCACGGACCCACACATTTTGCACCGCTTGTGCGACAAGCCGGAGCCATTGCAGCTCAGTTTTCGAGTAGTGCCGGTAGTCTGAAATACTTTGTGCTACTGATCATCACCGACGGTGCCATCATGGATATGCAGCCGACAATCGACGAGTTGGTGCAAGCATCATACCAGCCGCTGTCAATTGTGATTGTCGGCGTGGGAAACGCGGATTTTGGAGCAATGAACGCGCTCGACGCAGACGGCAAACTTCTTATTGACTCTCGGCGACAAACCGCAGCACGCGATATGTAAGTGATCACTGTGACTATCATCTTGTTTTGCTTCTGTTCTAACGCTAGTTGTGCGATCTTGCAGTGTGCAGTTCGTTCCATTCAACCATTTCCGTAGCAATCCGTCTCGGCTGGCAAAGGTATGCTCGCTTAGCCAGGATTTCACTACCAATTCATAGGCTCACATCATGATCTATAATTTGCAGGAAACTTTGGCCGAGATTCCGACGCAGTTGCTGCAATATTTCCGCATGAAGAATATCGAGCCGCGGGCGCCTCTGCAACGCATGGCCACCGATCAGCTCATTGCGAATCGCTCCAGTCCAGCCACGAGTTTCAGTGGGCCTCCGCCACAAGGACTCAGTGCAACTCCGAGCGGATTCAATTTCAACCCGAATCAAGTTTAGACAGTACCAGTAAATTATAACGGGGACCAGAAATATGCCTTTGACTTGTGGGAATGTTGTGCATTGGGGTGAGCATCCTGTTAGAAGAGCAGCAGTTGCAGCGACTGCCAGGACTATCAGGTAGTAGACAGCGATGTGAAGACGGTGGTCTGGAAGCCAGCAGACATCATATGTTAGCGTCCACATGAACTTGTCGCTTTTGTCTGTTTGATCCTAAGACACCGAGGTCCTTCGTGGCGTTCAAACGCAACGCCTGTGCTTGGTTAATGCCTTTCAGAGGCATTTCCAAATCTACCAAGCCAAGAAGCAATCCCTGCGCGATGCGGTTCTCCAAGCTGCTCTTGATGAGCTCGATCTCCCTGGCTGCGATCGCGGTGCCGTCGGTCACCGCAATCCGCCTGCTACGCCAAGAATCGTCAGCATCAGTTGACTTTGAAGTTGCCGGAGTGACCGAATCAGTGGACTCAGCGGACTCGGTTGACGTGGCCATGATCCGACCAATCGAACCGTTCGTGCTTCCTAAGTCTGGTGATGAGCAATTCGACGTTGATCAGGAAGCCAATACCGAGCCACCACGCGACATCCCAGAGCTCGATCAGGATTTCCTTCAAGAAAAAATGATGTTTCGTGGACTTGCCCCTGAAGACGAAGTAGAAGCACCGACTGTGGAGGTTGTGGCGGCCACAGTGAGAAATGCTGAGGCCCAGAAGCATCATCCGAGACTCTTCCATTTTGGTGGGCGTCGGCATTACAAAGGCTGACTGACGTGATGGGCTACCTCATAACACCATGACAGTGAGCGACCGTTGGCGTTGGATGTTAGTGAAGTGATGTGATACGTGAAGTGATGGGTAGAAGTGTGATCGGTAAAATCAATGTTATGTGCTCGAATATTCCGAGTGCGGATCTGAATTTAGCTGGAGGGATACCATTGCCGAAAATACCTGCGTTAGGAAGCGTGCCGCATTTTTGCGGCGCTTCTTGTCATCGTGATTCTTCAGTTGTCTTCCAAGCTGAAAACGGACACAGCCATAAGCCAAGCGTCAAGTCGCATTGCTTCGCCTGCAACATGGAATCGGTATGGTGTTGGTTATCGATGAATCCAACCACTTCAAAGCTGACATTGCCATGTTGACACAGAACTCCGGGGCGGCCGTGAATGGCTCTGAGCCGGTTGGAGTTCACATGGTTACTATCGGTGGCTCGGTAAGCGCATGTCGAGTCAAATGATCATAGTACCGAGCTAATCTGTCCAATTCCACAGCCAAGGCACTCCCACTTCCAGAAACAGAGTTCAGGCAACAGCAGTAGCAGTAGCAGCAGTCATATTACCCCAAGGTCTCCACCTTCTCCTGTTCGTCGGGTATGTTGCCGGCCCATTCCCCCCTTGATCAGCTTTGCGCCTCTAAACGGTTGGTTGTATTCAGTCAATGTTTGACTTCCCAAAAGTATCACGAGGACGCATAAACGTACCTGGAGTGGCCGCAAAAGGGATCGTTCAAGGCTCGGAACAAGAGAAAAGTGCCTCGGCACGGTCCAACATTGTTGCGCTGCTGCTAGTACTTTCATACATTGGCGCTACCATCCTCGTATTCCACTTTGTCGAGGATTGGTCGGTCGTGGACTGCGTTTATTATTCCATGGTTATTGTTACGACCGTCGGATATGGCGATGTTATCCCCGTGACGACCGCAGGTAAAGCTGTGACCATCTTCTTTGCGTTCTACGGAATCTGCACGATTGGTATCGCTCTTGGACAGCTTGCATCGCTCTTTTTGGAGCGCCAAAAGTCCATAGCAAAGCAGGCGACCAAGTCATTGCTAAAGAATGTCGACAACGCTGCAGAAACTACTGCTGCTCATGCGAAAGAGGCTCGCTTAGACGGAAAGCTCAAGAAGAAGAGTAAGGCGCCTAAGAAGCAGCTTCCGAAGTGGGTGCGCGTTATTTTCTCTGACAACAACAAGGCAATTGTCCAAGCTCTCATTCCGATCTTTGTGTCGATCGGTGCCGGTCTAATTGTTGGGGCTATCGAGGGCTGGCCGATTCTCGATTGCTTTTACTACTCGATTATCACAGTTACCACTGTAGGGTTCGGTGATTTGTCCCCAAAGTCAGAGGGAGCTCGCATATTTGCCATTTTCTTTCTGCCGCTTGCAGTTGTAT
Organism: Phytopythium chamaehyphon; assembly: GCA_023334415.1. NCBI lineage: Eukaryota > Oomycota > Peronosporomycetes > Pythiales > Pythiaceae > Phytopythium > Phytopythium chamaehyphon. The sequence goes on along the minus strand of JAASGX010000351.1, from coordinate 8,073 downwards.
CGGTTGCCCACGGTGTGGGCTCCGTACTGGAGGAAATCAGCAAACGCAAGGTGCTGAAGACAAAGATCAGCATGAAGGAGCTGCTTGACATGGATGCGAATGGAGATGGCAAGGTGTCGCAGCTGGAGTACCTGTCTTACATGCTAGTGAAGCTCAACAAGGCCGACCAGGATGACATTGACGGTATTCTCGCACAGTTTCGCAAACTTGACCGGGACGGCAGCGGCGAGCTGGATCATGAAGATCTCGAGCGGCTCGACAAGCAACTGCAAGCACAAGAAGAGGAGGCAGCTGCTAACAACTAAAACCAATGCGGCAAGCTGATGTACTGCATAATATACCATTCATGAATTATCTTGGGTTATCCTGATCTCCATTTCGCAAAACTGGGACGCACGAGTTGCAGTAACATCTGCAGGACTCACTGTCAACTGTAGTCGGTGGGTGGGTCTCCAAAGTAGAAGTCTTGGTTGGTCTGAGTACCCCACACTGGACCACTTGATGCCCGGGTTGAATAGAGGTCTTCTTCCTCCTTGTGCTCAGACCATCCAAGCTCACGTGGGGCTGGCCACTTTGTCTCAAAATCTCCTTCCTTTTCCCAATCTGGGTGTCGTCGCTTCTGGCTAGGTAGCTGTTGCTGATATTCTTGGTGCCATGTTATGCGCGGCGGCTCTGATCTCGCAAGTAGGCGTCATACGCCTTGATGTCTCCAATAAGGTACTCCTCTGAAATCTGAGCGCTCGAAAAGACTGCGTCGAGATCTCTGATATCGCGGAGTAATCGAGCAAACACCTCCATATAGCCGAGGTTGAACTCAAAGTGCACAACGCGGTCGGAGCTCGTGTCGAACGTGAACGTGAACTCGCCCTCGCTCTCCAACATCGTCCCAACGAGCTTGTCGACAACGGCTGGGTGGTCTCGCATCAGGTGTGGGAACATTGCCTGGATCGTGTCGAGCGTCACGAGGTGTTTATAATTCGAGCGAGATACGACAATCGTAAAATTGGCGCCCTGGATCACGTGGCTGCCGTTGTAGCGGAATTCGAGCCCCGTCAGCGCGTGCGTGTACTGCTCCCACTGGTCCAGCAGCACGTCTCTGCCGGCGTAGCGTCCGATCCGAAGGTCGTCCGAGGTCATGTTCACGAGGAATCTGCGGGCGTCTGGGCGGTCTTGGTGAGCCCTCGCGCTTTCATTGACTGACAGCGGGTGGTAGCCTCGCTCAAACACGCGGTGATACTCAATGACAAATCTCACGTAGCGTCCGTCCAGGTCGTCCTGCCGGTTTAGCGAGCGTGCCGCAAGCAGATCTCTGTACTCTGTCAGCGACCGGATCTGCTGCTGCACGGATTGGATGTCGAGCTGCAGATTGTACAGCCTGGAGCTTTGCGAGTCTCTCGTGCGCCACTTGAGCTTTTTCCTCTTGGGCCGGCCGGTGGCAGCAGATACAGTCGGTACTGCAGCCGAAGCCACCGACAAAGTCTCGGGAATGTTGACATGCGGGGCGACACACATGCGGCGCCCAGCTCGGACTCGCAGGGCGTCCGAGGGCCCCCTCCCTCCATTTGGCTGTCGGTGAGTCATCCTTTTGTGTTTTCTTGGGTTTTCTTCCTAGCGGTCTTCTGGTCTTCTGGTCTTCTGGTTTTGGTTGGCACTCTTGGGAAATACTTTGACCGTCTGACGGCAGGACGCCTCCGTCCCGAGGACTGTGTGGCTTCAACGGACAAAGCGGGAATGAGACCGATCACCTTCCTTGCTTTGAGAAATCTTCTTCTTGCTTCTTGGGCCACCAGCGGCTTTATCGTTCGAGCAAATTGCGTTTTTGCGGTGGTCAGCAATCGCCAAACAACTTTCTTTTCGCGGTACTTTGTACCATATCTCAATACATGGACGCTTTCCATCCAAGTTAAAATCATAATAAAGAATTCTAGAATGTGTTAGGGATCTGTCAATACTCCATACCCGTATGATACAACTGTCGGACGTATAGCTTTTTCGTCTGTCGTTTCTTTCAACTGGGGGAACCACTCGTGCAAAAGAAAGGAAACCCGGGTGGACCGCAGGGCTTCGTGGCAAGAATGTTGCTTTCCCGCTTTTCCCCTGCGCGCTGTGCCGATGTGTTAGCCAAAGTTGAGACGACAAGGAGGCGCGTGCCGGAATTTGCGTAGCTGCTGCTGTTTTATTTATTTTGAAAAATGGTCGCGGCGTTCGTGTTTTCTGGCGTCGCCAAGTGTTCGTCGGTGATGAGAACGCGAGAGCTCGAGAGGTATCGAAATCGACCGGAGAAGCAATTTTCGTGGGGTGATTTTCGTGTGGGTTTGCAGCTTTGCTGTGGATTTCAAGGCGGTCTAGATGGTTTTTTTTTCTTTTGTTGTGATTTTCCTGTAGTGTCGTGGGGACTGCTTTTTGTGTTGGGAGTTCTGGACCTCGTTCCCGACCTCGTTGGCTGGCGAGGATGCAAATAGTAAGGCCGCTTTTAGACCGCGGCGCTCGCCTGGCGTTTCCTCCTCAATTCGTTGATGGGGTCGAACCCGCTTGCGTCCGGCGCGTCCATGACGAGAAACAATTGCAGAAGGTATCATGCAAATTTTAGCTGAGCCCGAAAAGCCGACGAGGAAACTGGACGAGGAAGGATAGAACTCGCTGCTCAAGGTGGAAACCACGATCACGAGCGGGAGAAGGGAGATGATGACAAGGAAATCCCAACGAGCGAGCTTGACTCGCCGCCAAATGCTGCGTGCGGCACTGATGGCTTTCTACACTTGATCTGATCCCCATCAACTCGCTTCGGCGACCTCCACCTCATGCATAGAATCGAATCTGTCATCTTTTTCGTTTTTTCATCTCCATGATCTGCTCGTACATCAACGGACACGTTGCCAAACGGACAAAACGGCTTGGAGACGACGAGTCGCAGAGGCCGAGAGACACACAGACCGACCGCTCGACAAATTCAGATCACCAAGTTAGAAAAGATCGATTGGGGAGAGTCGAAGGTGAAAATGAAGAGCGCTCGTGCCACGACGCCACGTCTGAGCATGACGTTCATTGAGAGTTATGCGCAGCCCGAAAAGACGGACGAGTTGTACTGCTCGTCCGGGAGCGCTAGCGACGACGAAAACAACGATAGCAGTGCAAGTGACACCCACGCAAAGTTCGACAGTCAAGCGGCGACCCCGACTGAGCAGAAACGCCGCCCGAGCTTGGTAATTGCTGGCGATGCCCAAGCACTTGATAGCGTTCGCACAGTGCACTCTCCACGATCTCAGGGTACCAAAATGACGATGACAACCTCGCCTCGATCCACGCCAGGAACTCGATCGAGCGAAACTGCTCCAATGCCCAATCTGCCTCTGCCGGCTTTGCCACAAGCAATGCCGACCGAGTCACTACCTTCATCAGTCAAACGTCTGGATACGAGTGGCTTCCAAGGCTACCATAGACCACCAAATCCATGGATGGCCAGGTTGAGTGGAGCAAACAGTGTAATCGACATTATTGCAACGATCGCTTTGCTCATGTACGACGCGTATACATGCGTACACGTCCTCGCGTGGAATCTCACAGCTTGTTGACCGCATGAATAGATATTCGTACCGTGACTGCCTTGAAGAACCGGACGAGTGTCATGAAGAGTGCATGGCCGACCCGGACACGACTCTTCCGTTGCCCATGCTGATGACTGTCCTCGCGATCTCGATGTTTGCCTATTACAGCCGTGCTCGACCGACAGCCCTGCTTGAATGGGCTCAGACAACAATGGCAGTCTCGTGGATCCAGCGGGTACTATTCCTCACCTTGTGAGCTTCGTGAAATTGGTCATCAAATTAACGTATTCGTTGTGCCGCAGATGGCTCCTTTACCTGCTATCGCATTAGTGACATCGCATGAGCGTCGCCTTGCGCTGCTGAGCGATGGAGCGACAGCGGCACTAGCTGGCTTTTTGGTATCTCAACGCCGCCGTCGCCAACTTCGCGATAACAATGGGCGCTGGGATGTGGGATTTCTGGTTGCTTCAGTTATTGCCATTGGCATCGACATTGTTGCTGGGGCCGGGGAACCAATTGAGCCGATTAGTGTCCTGATTGGCATTGCGGTTGTCTTCATCGCGCATTTCGTAGTGTGCAAGCTCCGATCACTCGCGACGGTCGACAACGAGACATCAGACGTTGAAGGCCCGGAGATCGACAACACCAAGAAGACAAACTAACATGGTGGTTGAGAAGTGGACACCACGTCAAAATATGACATTGATTTGAAGTCTTCTTGGGCGTTCACGACTCTATGTACTCGACATAGGGCAAATCCTCAGCACGCCAATTTTTGTCCTCATCTGTCCACTGCTCTTTTCCAGACATCTTCTCGGCAATGTTGTGCTTCAGCAGGTAGGTTAGCACTGGCTTACCAACCATAAGCTCCAATGAGGCTACTGCGCCGTTCGTTCCTCCAGAACTAGCCCCTGGTGGGTGATGTCCATTCCCACTTGTACTTAGATCCAACAAAGATTTCCTCACACGGACGCTAGTCGCGCGCTCCAAATCACAAGGCAGAACACCAGTATCTTCGACAATTGTCGTCGATCGTGAAAGGGTTTTACCCAGGTGCTTGACAACGGATTCGCGCTGTGTTGGTCGACAAACCACGATGCAACCAAAATTCTCTTCTTTGAGTGCAGTATGGCTGATTTTGACCACCGTATTGCATCCGCATACATACATTAGTTGGAAGCGAAACCCACTGCGGGAGAAATGGGCGTCGCACATCTCACGGATATGAGTTAGAGTGCTCAGATAGTCGAGAACACGGCGTCGAGTGATTTCCCATTTGTCAACCTCAATCCAGGACGATGAAGCTACAGCCGCTTCGGCAAGAGCTAAACGATGGCGCTTGGGGATCATTTCGCGTGGGTTACGCCGATGTTTGGCTCTAACGAATGTGTCGTGAGATGGTGAAAGGAATGCACCGACAACTGGGAACTTATAGTTGCTCTCCACGTACTGCCGAGCAACGTAGAAAGCACGAACATGTAACATATGTATCGGATTGTACGCCCCACTAGCCACCAGAACGATGACATTAAGTTTGTCGCCAGGTCCATTCGTTCCTGTGGGTCGTCGGATTTGCTCCAAGTTGTGGGCTAGTTTTCTGAGAGGATATTGAATGCCCCAGACTGGGTGCAATGGCGCTAGTCGCGGTAGCGCAGCTGTTCCACAAGTCACCGTGTTTGAGCAAGAGTTATCGACAAATGCACGATGCTTAGCGGGAGACCCTGATCGTAGCAATAGGTCCAGTTTTTCGCTAACAATTGCAGGGTTTTCTTCTAACTCGTTGTTCACCAGAAAACGGATGACGTCACCGATTTCCGCATCAACAAGTTTCTTCAATAGCATTAAATCGTTTTCAGGAATCGTTATCAATGCATTAAGTCGCTTGAGAATCTGGTACAGCCGGTTGCGCTGGGAAACAGCTACCGTGGCGACCCCAGACGGGTCTAACGATATCTTTGTATGATCTCGAGGCGGAGAGTTTTCAGACTTGATTGGTGACGCGGACGGTGAGGATATTGGGTTGACGCTTGAAGTGTTCGTGCAAACACTCATTGAGCTTGCAGTGGTGCTATCACAACTATCTGGTGCGTTGGTCAACGATAATACACTCGACATCATTGCTGGGCGGGATGGAGACGGAGATGGAGTTGCTGATGCTGACGAGGCGGAACGACGGCGACGGATCAACACCTCCGGAGCCGTCGCTACGCGGTCGCTTGGTTGTCCTAGTTGAGAGAATGGCGGCAATTCGCTGAGCGATTTCGCTCCAGCCATCGTTGCGCTTGCGGCAGCTAGCGAGAGCTGCGATGGAGGCGGCAAGTGAGCTGGAATGTTTACTATGGGGGATGCTTGATCAGTAAGTTGAAGTGGAGGGAGCTTTTTTGGAGACGACGTGGCCTCAAGCTCATTGTGAATCGATAGTTTTTGCTCGAGCTCTTGTACACGCGAGCGCAAAGCTTCCAGCTCGGCAAAGCTCCTCGCAAGGGACCGAGGTGTGAGAGACTGCAGCAGCGCCGGATCTTCACCGAGCGGATGAATTTGAGCTGGTCGATTGACAACATGTGGAGATTCACCGCCCGGGCCGCTCCGGTGCGGCGATAAGCGCTTGTGCATCACGTCACTGCCGTCACACCGCCGTAATAGTGGTGTAAACCTCGACTTGATAACTCCATTTATGGTTGAACTCGCCAAGAATACATCGGTTGATAAAGTATCTCCTAGTTATGCCCTGGTATCAAAAACGCAGTGCTGCCCATTTACCGCTCCTTTGGCGTATCCACAACATCGAGCGTAATATCGCTGTAGCTGCCTGAAGTCTTGCGCCGGATAACCATGTTGCGCAGCCGGCGCTCGGGATCACGGTCACCGAGGGCTGACGACTCGTCGTCGCGGTGGCTCACGCGCCCGCAGATGCGCTGAAACCAGCTGACAATGCGTGTACCAGCACTCTGTCCACTACCGCCATTGTCGCTGTCGACTGCAGAGTTCCGTCGCTGCATTTGCAGGTTTCGGTTGCGGCGCTCGAGCCCCGCAGGCGTTAAGTAGATGTCGCCGAAAAGCACCCACTGCTCTATCACAGCATGACTCGTGATCCATCCGTCGGTGGTTCGCGTCAACGGAACTGGCATGGCGCCACCCTTGGTTGCCATGAGTTGCTCCACGTAGTATCGACCGACAATGTAGACGGCGATGCTTGCACATATGAGTCCAAAAAACACGAGTGCGCTCGGGAATGTTCGTGCTCCCCAGTGCAGCTCCATGAGTCGCTTCGGTCCCATGCGCTCTTCAATCAGCAAAAGCACCTCTCCGGCGACCGCAGCAACGAAGGCAAGCGAGTAGAGCGCGCTAGCAGCAAGTTGCCACCTGGCAAGGCGGTAGACACCAGAGAATTCGTTGTAGAGCACGACCAGAAGTGCCGCCCCGAGAAGAAGCTCTAGCGTGAACAGCGGCGTGGCGACGGCCCACCACGGCAGCGGATACTTTGTTGAGTCGGAGCTGAGCCACTGGCCTCGCGGCGAGTCGGTCTGGTACGCCAGCATGAGCGTGAACGCGAACGCGAGCACCCAGCAAACTCCCTGTCGATCAAGTTTTCATCGTTAGAACAATTTCTTCAGAAGTAGGAAAACAAAATCTCCATCCATGAGTAGACGACCACATCATGACGAGTAGGAAGGCAAAAAAAAAAAATCGAAAGGAAAAAATCATGACGTACTGGAAGTGTGCTGTCGGCTCTGCAAAGCAGGTATCTCACGACGAAGGCCACCTGGATGACCATGAGCGGCGCGTAGCACACGTACAGACTCGTGCCTCCAAAATGCTCGAGTCTCGCGCAGAAGGCAAGCTGGCTCCACAGCAGCAGCAGCGCCAGCGGGGCGCTCGCAGCGTAAATCAACACGATCCTCCTCAACAGCGGCAGCAGCGGCTCGTTGGACATGGACTCGACGTCCGCCCACTGCCGGAGCTGCTTGGCATGGCGAATAGAAACCACGTGGGCGGCCACTGCCACAACATTCGCGAGCCAAAAGGGCGAGAAGACGAGCCACCAGTTGAGCCTCGCGCCCGCCGCGAGCCCGCCCTCGACGTTGAGCGCGACTAGCGCGACGCCCGCGACGCAGCAGAGCGCGTAGAGCAGCACGCCGTTGAGCAGCGCGGCCAGCGCCTTGTCGGCGAACACAATGGGCTGGAACTGCGGCGGCCCGCCGAAGCCGCTGGCGTCCGACAGGCGGTCCGGATCGGGGTCGCTGGACGCGGCGACGGCCATGTACGAGCCCTCGAAGGAGCCGGTCGAGTCGATGGCGCGCAGCAGCGGCGAGCGCTCGCTGGGGGCCGACGAGCCCGCGGACGAGGACGACGACGCGCGCGCCCGGCCGTTCATGATGGCGAAGATCCTGGTTTTGAGGTGGAAGAGGGCGGAATGGTGGTTTTAGGCCAATGGGGAAGGTGGGCATGAAGGGGAGAGATTCACATGTGGAGTTTTTTTTTTTTTTTTTTTTTTTTTTTTTTTTTTTTTTTTTTTTTTTTTTTTTTT
>JAASGX010000350.1:0-25277 GCA_023334415.1 Phytopythium chamaehyphon | reverse complement strand
TCGAGTGCGTTGGCCGTCGTTGATATAAGCTGTCGGCGCTCAATCGATGCACACCTGTGGTGACGGCCACAGCTTCATCATTGGGCGATGCTCCCTTACCGATAACACTTGTGCTGCTATTAGCACGCGCAAAAGATTTCAAGGACGAACGAGATACAGGAGGTGAGAGCTCGCTGCCGCGCACTATCGTACGATTCCTCTCAACACTCGCACGGAATATGTTGAGCGCCAGGTTGGTGGCCGTGCCCGACCCAATGTTGGCATTGTGACGACCGTAGCCTGCCATCTTCACGAGGAAGAAGTGGCTACTTCGAAGTATAACTCGGTCGCCCACAATGCAAATGCAACACCCTTTACAGCGACGCTTCAAGTCTTTGTCCGTGAGGCCGTTCGTTTCACAACATACACAGCTAACACGAGCTTTTCTCACGAGCGCTGAGAGTCTGAGTTCATAATGAGCTAGTGTACATACATCTTTTTTACTACGATGTCCCTAACTATTCAAAATCCTCTACGAGCGCACCGGAGCAAAGCTGCCGTGTTGCTCTTGCACAAGCCACACGTCATCGACAACCTTCCCATACAAACCCTGAGCTGCAGGGTTTTCAGGGTCGGCCTCCACCTGCTGCCATCGCACGTGGGTTGCATTGTAAACTTGCAATCGAGAGTATCCGAAGATGGAGTTTCGGAATGCATCCCAGTTGGCGGCAGGAAGCTCAAACTCCTTCCGCATGACCGACAGAATGTACTGACCGGACGCGCCTGTGAGAATATGAGTCGTCGCGCGCATGTTGTGAGTGCGCCGCCACGTCTGCGATTTGTACACGTCGAAAGCACGCTCGTAGTTGTGTTGGTGGCCGCAGATGTACAGATCCACGCCCTGTTTGTAGAACATGTCTTCCAGACGCTCGCGCAGGAACGTGGCCTTTTCGCCACAATTGTCTGCATCAGACGTGCAGTACATTGGGCGATGACCCATGACAATGATCCAAGGGGTCTGCCCCCGGTTGGCGTTGGCTCGTTCGAGATCCTGACGAAGCCACTCCTCCTGTCGAGCAACGAGGTCGCCGTCTTCAACCAACGTCTTCTTGAAGTAGATTTCGGTCGAGATGACGGCAAAATGAACGAGGCCAACATCGTACGAGAAGAACCAGTTGTTGGGGGCTTCGCCGTGCTTGGAATGCACCACGCCAGTGTTGGACGGCATGAGGCGGAATCGCTCCGAGTAGTGCGAGAACACGCCGTGGACCTCGTGGTTGCCTGGGCAAACCATAAATGGCACCGTGGCAGCGATTGGCTCGATCTCCTGCATGAAAATGTCTCCCACGTGGCCGTCCGCAAGATGCAGGTCGTATGCGTAGTCGCCCATTGACACAACAGCATCCACGGCTCCTTGGGCGACCTCTGACTGCATCATGGGTAGCGTCGCAGCGTTCTGGTAGCCAATGTCCCCTGTGACTAGGAACCGCATGGGAAGCGCGTCGTTGGCCTGCTCGCGAGACGGTGCCGTGCGGAAGGAGTACGGGATCGACCACGACTTGTACGCCGGGTTTCCGACCACGTAGGTGTACCGTTCACGCGTGTCTAGTCCTTCTAGAAGCGCGAGGTGGAGCCACCGCTTGGTGCGCTTCGGGCCGTCGTCCACGAAGAGGGTGGTGTTGGCCAGCACCGCAGCGTCGAGCCGGGTCGACTCGTTGATGTCGACGCGGTAGCCCTTGGCAAGCTTGACGACCGACGGCCCGTTGTCGCAGGGCTCCATGGTCGTCCACTGCACGGCCATGCTGCTCGGGCGCTTGCCGTACGCCGTGTGCACGTGCTTGGGGCGGCACTTCTCGGCCTCGGGGTCTGCGTAGACGGCGTTGGCGCCAAGGCGGTGGAGGGACGACCAGCCGTGGAAGACAGAGCCGACCATGAACTCGACGTCCGGGCCGAGCTCGGCGTCCACGTCGAGGAAGGCCGTGTGCGTGGTCCAGCTGGCCTCGGCGGACGTGTAGGTGCGCGCCTGCTGGGCGCGGAAGGCGCCGCGGTGGTCTCCGATGCGGCGGAAGCGCACCTCGGCCTCGTCGACGTCTCTGCAGGACTGCCAGGGGCTCTCGAGCGCCTGCGTGCGGTCGTTCTTCTTGGTGAGGCGCACCTTGCGGATGTAGGTGCGGCGCGTGGACCACTCGACAACCGCGCGCGCGCCGCCCAGCACGAACGAGCGCACGTTGTAGGGCACGCAGTTCTCCACCTCGCGCTTCTGCATCTCGCTGCGCTCGCCGTCGCTCAGCCGCGCGAACTCGCGGTCGTCCAGCAGGTGCACCGACGCGCGCGTCGCAGCCGGCAGCACCGTCGTCACCAGCAGCAGCCAATGCAGCAGCATACACAGCCTGGGCCTGGAGGCGGCGGCCATGGCGGCGCGCTCGGTCGGCGGCAGGAGAAAGGCGAAGTGGCCATGGCGGCGAGGACGCGAGGAGCTTCGGATCGGCGGCGTCAAGCGACACCAACGGCTGCCGAGATTCGGAAGCCTGCGGCGCTGTATACGGGCGAATCTGGAGATCAGGCGCGCAGGACGCGCGAGTTTACAACTGCGACAATTGTAAATATTTGGGCGAGCACAAGTGGCCAAGCCCTCCAGCTACATGCCCAGCACGATGGATTCGCGGCGCTCCTCCTGCCTTCTCCGAGAAAACGCCAGCGCGGCAGCTACAGTACTACCAGGCAGTGCAATCCATGAAGGCTGCATGGATACATCGCCTGCTCGGTCGGAGCCCGACCGAGCTCATGCGTCATAGCACTGCAGCATTCCGGGCAGCTGGAAATGGCTCCACGTGACTGACTGGGTCATGTACGCTCCCCTGATAGGCCAATACTCGGCCGAAATCCGCCGAATATCCGCCAATCCCCGCCCTCTCCTCACCGCCGCGCGCGCCAGTCACATGCCTGAAAGCAACCTTCCTGCTAGCGGAAGCTCCCCCTGGGTTGACCGCCTGCCTCCGCCGCCCTCCGCCCGCTCCCCAGCCGACGATGGCGACGCCGTCCGCTCCATCGGCCAAGCAGCCGACGTGGTACCCGCCGGCGCCCATGTCGTCGCTGCTGGAGTACTGGGAGAAGCACTACCCGCTGCGGCTGTTCAACAGCATGACGCGGTCCAAGACGGCCTTCGTGCCCATGCAGGGCAAGCGCGTGCTCTGGTACATGTGCGGGCCCACGGTCTACGACCAGACGCACCTGGGCCACGGGCGCACGTACACGTGCTTCGACTACGTGCGCCGCATCCTCGAGGACTACTTCGGCTTCGAGGTCGAGCTCGTCATGAACATCACCGACATCGACGACAAGATCATCCTGCGCGCGGCCGAGAACGGATGGGAGCAGGCCCACCCGGGCCAGCAGCTGCCCGTGAGCAAGGACGAGCGCGCCAGGGTCGCCATGAACTGGGCCGCGCAGCAGCCCGCCGACGACAACATGCGCCGCACGCGAGAGCTCTCTGCCTACTGGGAAAAGTCCTTCCTCGAGGACATGGCCGCGCTCAACATCAAGACGCCCACGGTGCTCACGCGCGTCAGCGAGTACGTGCCCGAGATCGTCGAGTTCGTCGAGGGCATCATCAAGAACGGATACGCCTACGAGAGCAACGGCTCCGTCTACTTCGACACGGTCGCCTTCGGCCAGTCCAAGGGCAAGGCCTACGGCAAGCTGCTGCCTGAGAACGTCGGCCAGTCTGAGCTGCTCGCAGAGGGAGAAGGCGCGCTCTCGGTCGGCCAGAGCGACAAGCGCAGCGCGAGCGACTTTGCGCTCTGGAAAAAGTCCAAGAAGGGCGAGCCCTTTTGGGCGTCGCCCTGGGGCGAGGGCCGCCCGGGCTGGCACATTGAGTGCTCAGCCATGGCCAGCGACACGCTCAAGCACATTGCCAACGGCCAGATTGACATCCACTCGGGCGGCATTGACCTGCGCTTCCCGCACCACGACAACGAGATAGCGCAGTCCGAGGCGTACTTTGACTTCTCGCAGTGGGTCAACTACTTCGTACACACGGGCCACCTGAACATTGAGGGCCTCAAGATGTCCAAGAGCCTCAAGAACTTTGTCAAGATCCAAGAGGCGCTCATGGACAACACGAGCCGCCAGCTCCGATTCCTCTTTCTGCTGCACAAGTACAACACGCCCATGGATTACAACGACAACTCGATGGACGAGGCTGTGGTTGTGGACCGCTTCTTCAACGAGTTCTTCCAGAACGTCAAGGTCAAGCTCCGCGACCTGGGCGTTGACAAGACGCAGAAGTGGACCGATGTTGAGAAGGCACTCAACACGGCGCTGATTGAGTGCAAGGAGAAAGTGCACATTGCGCTCGCCGATGATCTGAACACCCCTGTGGCCATCTTCCACCTGCAGCAGCTCGCCAAGGAAGTCAACCGTTACATGGCGAGCGACAAGGAGCAGGCGTCCATGATCATTCGCTCCGCGGCTGAGTACATTACGCGTATCCTGACCATCTTTGGCCTTGTGACGTCGTCCACCGACATTGGCTTCCCGCTTTCCTCGGGCGAGGGAGCTGACCAGGAGACGGTGCTGGCACCGGTCCTCGACATCTTTGCCCAGTTCCGCGATGAAATTCGCGATGCCGCTCGCTCTGGCGCTGGTGGGGATGCCAAGGACCTCGCGAACGCGATTCTTCGCATTTGCGATGTTGTCCGCGATGAGAAGCTGCCGTACGCTGGTGTACGACTCGAGGATCGTACGACGGGCAATGCGATTTGGAAGCTTGCCAACAAGGACGAGCTGATTGAGGAAATGGAGAAGAAGGCGCTCGAGAAGCAAAAGAAGGAGGAGCAGAAGCGTCTGCGCCTGGAGGAGGAGGCTCGCAAGAAGGCCGAGCTCGAGGCTAAGGCAAAGATCCCCCCGTCCGAGATGTTCCTCAGCGAGAAGGACAAGTACTCCAAGTTCGACGCCAACGTAAGATTTTTTTTTCTGCTGCAATGGTGATTGCCTCGTAGCTAATGAAAACATGCACTCAACAACAGGGACTCCCGACGCACGATACCGCGGGCGAGCCGCTGAGCAAGGGGCAGCTGAAGAAGCTGACCAAGGAGCAGGCCAAGCAGAAGACGCTGTACGACAAGTACAACCAGAACTAGACCTCGACCGGGTCAGCGTTGCTGCAGGCTAGCTGCTTCCATGTGACTGCATGACTTCAGCCTTTCTGCCGTTTAGTTCACATGTCAATTGTCGAAATCGCTCGCTTTGATCGGCCTATAAATCTGAATAAGGCGTGTCTGATTGGTCAAAAAGAATCCATAGTGTGTGGCAGCTGCTAAAGGGGAGTGAAACAAAGCGGTAGTAAAGCGGAGGTGGTGCGTGTCATGGCGCTGCTGTCGCGGCTCGTTGCGTCGGCTGTAGACCCGTAGATGACCTAACGCTCGCCTCTGCGTGTCCCCCTCCTCCCCTTGCACTCGCCAGGCCCGAGTTCCCCAAAATCTGCGCAGAAATGACGACGCAGCAGCCCCAGAAGCGCCAGAACGCGGAGCTGTCGCGCGGCATCAACGCCATCTCGGCCAACGGCCTCGCGCGCTCGAATGGGCGACGCGCGCCGCCCAAATCTGCGGCCCCCGAGAGCAAGAAGCCGGCCGAGGCGGCCGAGTTCTCGACGCGCAAGTGGTATCCCGCCGACTTCATCCCCAAGAAGCTGGCGTCGGCCAAGACGGCGCGCAACAGCAAGAAGACGGCCAGGCTGCGCAAGTCCATCACGCCCGGCACGGTGCTCATCCTGCTGTCCGGTCGGTTCCGCGGCAAGCGCGTCGTGTTCCTCAAGCAGCTACCGTCGGGCACGCTGCTCGTCACGGGCCCCTACAAAGTCAACGGCGTGCCGCTGCGCCGCGTCAACCAGGCGTACGTCATTGCGACGTCGACCAAGGTGGACCTAGCGGACGTCGCGCTGCCCGAAATCGACGACTCGTACTTTGCCAAAGACAAATCTGGGGGCAAGCGCGGCAAGGAGGCGGCATTCTTCGCCCAGGACGCGACAGAGGTGCGTCCATTTTGCTTTGGCACTCGGTGTGAACGGTGGAGAACGAGAGCTAGCGGGGATTGGCGTGTCAGCACTGCCTCCTTCTGTAGGATGGCAACGCTGTCCAATATCCTCTGCTACTTTCTATGAGCGCTTGGGATCGCTCCTCGTTCCATAAGTTCCTATCTGCGGAAAAGCTTATCGCTTTTTCGTCCGGGCGCGACGTGTCCCGCGTTTGTTTGACAATTTGCAGGGCTCGGTTACCAGCGAGAAGCGCAAGCAGGACCAGAAGGCGGTGGACACAGCGCTCATGAAAAAGATCAGCGGCGACCAGTACCTGACGGCGTACCTGAATGCCAAGTTCTCGCTCACCAAGAACGACCGCGTGCACGAGCTGCGGTTCTAAGCGAGGATTGGTAGTAGTGTAGTTGTCTGGCAAGCATAGGTAGCGTGATATTAGCGCCGAGGCGCGCAGTTTTTTGCGCGGTTACCGCACCATGTAGCAGCAACAAGTCAGATGTCATATACTTCACTCTACTCTGCTCGAGTCCTTGCTCGCAAGCTCTGCAGCTCCAATCCATTCATTGCTCATCCATAAGACGACAGAACAACCCCATCAACTAAAGGCTCAACTGACCTTGCGCCGCTCTCGAAGAGCTTGCCGTGTCCAGAGCAGCTCCAGCAGCATCTCCTCCTTGGAGTGAGTGGCAAGCACTTCGTCCACCGATAGACGCGCGCCTTTCATCACAGCGCTAGGGCTTTCGCAGGCCATCGCGGGTGAGTCGGCGCTCGACCCAGTCGACAGCTGGGGCTGCTTGGTTCCTTCGTCCTCTGCGTGTCCATGCCCGTCTGAATGCAAGCGAGTCAAGTGACGGCTAGAGTCGGGGCTGCCCTCGCTCGCATCGTCTCTGGCGGTTAACAACGCGCCGTCATCGCTCCGTTCCGCAGGCGGCACGCTGCTTCCTTCGCTGCTGCTGCTGCTGCTTTCTGCGACGCTGCTGCTGCTGCTGCTTTCTGCAACGCTGCTGCTGCTGCTGCTTGGAGCTGAGGGCGGGATGGGGGCGGCGTCGCCGGTTCCACTGCAGCCATACCCCGCTCGGCCGGCGTCATCTCGGGCGCAATCCGCCGCTCGAGCATCCAGCCGCGGGAAGTCCAAGATGACGCCAAACACGTCGTCGCGGATCCTCGGCAGGTGCAGCCGCCTGTCGCGGCCGCCGGCGCGCAGCCACTCGACGCGGCCGGCCGCGGGCCACTCGGCGCGCAACTGGCGCTGGACGTCGGCCGCCAGCGCCTCCAGCTGCGCGCGCACGGCCCACACGACGCAGCGCCGCGCCCGCCAGCCCCGGAACGCGCACTGCGGCAGTCAGCGGCCCGTTAGCCCACCGATCCGAAGCCGAGCGGGCGCCTGCCGACCTGGATCGCGGTCGCGTGGCGCTGCCTCGCGTCGCCCTCCATACCGACGCAGCAGCGCAGTACCGTGGTCGGGTGTACAGTACGGTAGAGAGCGAGCCGCGGAGCAGGAAAGACACGCCGCGACGGCGGACGACGCGCGCTTGCTTTCCTCCGAGCATGACGGACGCAAAGACGGCAGCGATTAGAAACGCGCGCTGGCTCGAGTTTCTAACGGACTCCCGCGTCCAGCACGAAGCGCGCCTCCGTTCGAGTTTGATCAAGAAGTGATGACGGTTCGGATGGGACATGAGCGGCCGGATTTCAAGGATTCTGTTTCTAACCGGGTCCTCGCGCCCACTGCAACGCCGCGCCAAAGCTGAAGCGAGGGGCAGGAAGAGAAGCGGAAGAAGCCCGCTGCTCCTGTTCGTTCGTTCCCCAGACGTTTAACCGACCGCTTGTGAGAGCCATGGTCAAGGTGGAGGTGCCCGGCGGCTGGGGGCTCGTCCTGGCGCTGGCGCTGGGCCTGCAGGCCGTCTACTACCGCGAGACGCTGCTCGAGGCCGCGCGGGACGTGCGCAAGCGCGTGCTGGTGTGGCGCACCATGCACCGGCGCTTCACGACGCACCGCCTGCGCCGCCTCAACTCGCTCGGGGACGCGCGCACGTCGCAGTTCATGTGGAAGAAGGGCGACGGCGCGCCCAGCGACGACAGCGACAGCAGCGGCGACGAGAGCAGCGGCAGCGGCAGCTCCGGCGGCGCCGACGCCACCGACGGACTCATGACCTCGCAGAAGAAACTCGTGCTCGTCATGGTCGGCCTGCCCGCGCGCGGCAAGAGCTTCGTCGTGCACAAGGCCACGCGCTACATCGAGTGGCTCGGCTTCCCCACGCGCATGTTCAACGTCGGCAACCTGCGCCGGCAGCTCGGCAAGGCAGGCGAGGACGCCGCCTTCTTCAACCCCGACAACCAGGATGCCACCCAGCTGCGCGAGGACATGGCCATGGAGGTGCTCGACGAGCTCATCGACTGGCTCGAGCACAAGGGCCACGTCGCGATCTTCGACGCCACCAACACCACCAAGCTCCGCCGGTACGGCCTTCTAGCGGACGCGCCGATAAACCTCACAGCTTTTAACACCACCTTCCAACAGGAAGCACATTTTGGAAAAGGTCAAGTCGCACACAAACATCCGCGTCATGTTTGTGGAGAGCATTTGCGACAACGAACAGCTCCTCGAGATGAACTACCGCAGGTGCGATTACTCTAACCAGCTGAATGCGCTCACATCAACAGCCATATCTAACTTATCACTTTGCAGAAAACTGATGAACGATGACTACCGGGGTGTGGACCCCGAAAAGGCTCTCTCAGACTTTCGGCAGCGCGTGGCCGAGTACGAAAAAGTCTACCAAACCGTCGAGGACACCGAAGACGATGGTAACGCATGCTACGTCAAAGTCTACAATGTAAGTTCATGCCGCTCAAGCATTACCGCTGGACGTCCTGTGATGTGACATTCAACGATATGTTCAGGCTGGCGAAAAGATCCAGGCTCGATTTTGCCAGGGATTCCTTCAGTCGCACATTGTATCTCTCATGCAAAACATCCATATCTTCCCTCGACGCATCTGGCTTGTGCAGCCAGGCCCGAGCGTGACAAGTGTCAACGGCATTTTGGGCCTCGACGCAGAGCTGGCTCCTGAAGGTCATCACGTTGCCCGCTCGATCAGGCGATTCCTCGAGGAGCAAGAGCTGGCACGACCAATGGAAATCTGGACAAGCCCGATGAAGCGTTGCAGGGAAACGATAAGCTACCTGGAGAGTCCCCAGCTCAAGCGCATTGTGTGCACGACTCTACTGAACGAGCTTGGCGGCGGTGACTTTGAGGGGCTCACGTACAAGGAGATCGAGCGCTTCTACCCCAAGCACTATGCGGCTCGCATTAAGGACAAACTTCGGTACCGATATCCTGGTGTCGGAGGTGAGAGCTACATCGACGTCATCAGCCGACTGCGCTCGCTCATCGTGGAGTTTGAGCGCAAGAAGCGCGATGTGCTCGTCATCTGCAGCGAGTCGATTCAGCGCTGTCTCATGGGTTACTTTGCTGGCTGTGAGGCCGCCAAGGTTCCATACCTTGAAGCATACGAGAACACGGTGATTGAGCTCAACCCCCATCGTGACGGTTGCGACATCAAGCTCATTCCACTCAAGTTCATCAAGGACGACGGCGACGACAGCTCGTGAGACTATCACTGTGGTGCCACCAGTTCTTCCAGACCGCTTTTGTTCATTTCGACAGGCAACGAGCGATATCCTTATTGTAATGCTCTATAGCTCGCATTTGTTGCCGCGCGAAAATTGGACAGACGGGAAGGGAATGCAAAAGACTGTGAACATCGTGTGATCAAACTTCTCTCTTGACTGTGGAGATTCAGCACTTTCACTTTTTCGCTTTTGATTTTTCTTCTGCCTACCAAGAATAGTTTTCTATCAATTGCTTGGTTTGTGTTGTTGTGCCTTTCTTGAACGCTGAGCATACAGTTATCCGACAATGGCAGAGCAAGAGGAGCGGATCCGCGTGGCCATCCGGGTCCGGCCTGTTGCCTCGACAAATGACACAGGTGACTCCGCTAACGAAGCCATCACAGTCCTCCCTGAACAACCAGATACTGTATATGTCTACACGGACCAATCTCGCCAGCAGGCTGCCACGTTTCGATGCGAGACTTTTCTACCGCCAACTGCAACTCAACCCGAGATCTTCGACCAGCTGCGCATTAACGAGCTCGTAGAATCAGCGCTCGACGGATTTCCCGTCACCATATTTGCCTATGGCCAGACTGGCGCAGGCAAGTCGTTTACAATTTTTGGCAAAGAAGAGAGCGCGAACGTCGGTGCAAATGGTCTGGTGAAGAAAAAGAAACCGACTGGTAGCGTTCGAGAGACCGATGGACTCATGCCACGAACAGCAGCACATCTCATGGACGTGATTACCGCTCGCAAAGATCAAATCGAGTACACACTGCGAGTTACTTGCGTCGAAATTTACAATGAGCAGGTGCGAGATGTGTTCGATCCGCGCAAGGAATCATTGAACATTCGTTCGTCCAAGCAGCATGGGTTCTTTCTTGAGAACGCAACAGTGGTCGAGTGTGCCTCGGCGTCCGAGATTGTCAAAGTGGTGAAAGCCGCCGCCGCAAATCGCGCACGGTCAAGTCACTTACTCAATGATTGCTCGAATCGCAGCCACTGCCTCATCACCATCTATATTGATGCTGCTCCGGTCGATGGAAACAACAACAACGCCAATGAGGCGTCAATAAAGCGCAAGACGTATGGAAAGCTCACCATCGTTGACTTGGCGGGGAGTGAGCGGGTAGTTGATACTGGCGCGGCTGGTACCCAGCTCCGAGAAACAGGGCATATCAACAAAAGCCTTTATTGTCTCAACCAAGTTATCCAAGCGATGAACTCAAAAGTTAAGGGCAAGTTTGTTCCCTATCGCGACTCGAAGCTCACCATGGTCAGCGATTCTTGCCTGGTGTTGATATTTAAAGTAAAGCACCTAACCTTCGTTCTGTACTGCTGAAGCTTCTCCTGGACAGCTTAGGGGGCAATAGCAAAACACTTATGATCGCATGCGTCAACGGAGCGCCTCAGTTTGCGACCGAGTCCATTCGCACACTTGAGTTTGCGATGGGTGTCGCCAAAATCAAAAATCGACCTGCTGCTGTGCTCAACCCTCATGTACACAAGTTGTTCAGTATTATTCGCGCGTTCAATTCTCACATGCATTATTGCTTCATTCGTAGGAGAAACTGATTTGCGCTCTCCGCGAGCAAATCCGGCTGCTCAAAATTGAAAACGAAATGCTTCGAGCTCGCACTCCCGGATGTGAGTTTGACTCCAACGCACTGCGAAGGAAATGTATCTTATGCAGTCGATTGTGGGCAGATTTCATGGACCATAGAGATATACTACTACCCATGGACTCGAGTCGTACAACAGCATTGCGTGAGGATACCTGTAGTAAGACACAAGATGTTCTCTCGTGTGAAGCCTCAGCGGCAAGCAATACCTGCAGTTCAAGGATACCATGCGAGCAACCATTGGCAGATCCGACAAGTTGTTTTGTTCGGCGAGAACGAATACCGCCAGAGTTCGTAGGGAAGATCAAAGTGCAGCGAGCCGCGACAACGGAAGATGTCACAAGGAAAAAGCATCTCAAGCTATTGTAAGTTCGCTATTGGCACCACGTTGCTTCGGATGCGCGAGTACTGACTCGCGTTGGCTAAACAGAAAGAGCAAGCAACACCGACACTCACAAGAACCGTCACTTCGGAAACAGCCGTACGCTTTATGCAATCCCTGAGATCAATTTGATTGACGCCTCCTACTAACTAGTTGTTTGCCTAATAACCATACAGGAAACAGCCTACAAAGCCAAAGCCAAAGCCAAAGCCAAAGAAGACTCCATCGGTCGCTATGCCTGCTTCCGATTACAGCTCGCTCCCACCAGTGTTTTGCAAGCTTACATTCCCTCCAGATCGTAATTCCATTCCTATATCGACCCCACCAGTTGTAGGCAAGCCAACATTCGCTCGCTCCGCCTCTCCACCCCCTGGCTATGACGATCTATTCGGTATTGAGACTGTCCCTGTGGCTTCCGCACTTGTTTCCAGTCGCTCGACTGCTTCTATCAAACTGGAAGCATTACCTCACACTCCTGAGTCTTCTCGCGCACACGCGGGAGTACCTCACATCCCGACGAGCCAACCAAGCTTGTCACCAGAAGACCAGCTCCAACTGCTACTCGCTCAGATTACTGGCTTGACACAACCAGCTCCTCGATCCAACCAAGTTGCTCCGCCTCACCGACCAGCAGAGCGGTTGGTAAGTTATTGAGTCGACGATCAGTCGATTGTGTTTTCACTTACAATGGTTTACGCCTGACATTCTGGGTCCTCGTTGAAGCAAAAGACAGCTGCCCCGCCACCACGCACGCGGCAGCCGAGTCCACAACCAAATGACAGGTACTTCAGCTGATTCAAAGTCTCGTGGAATGCGCTGACAATCGTCTTTGTGGTAGCAGTAATGTCCAAGCAAAGTCATCTTCGCAGCAATGGGACGACTCTCGAGCGCACGACCTGTTCCTCCAGCTCTGCAGTTTGCAAGGCTAACAGCGGTCAGAGTTACTGTCAATGAAGTTCATCGATCCTGTTTCCTCGTTGAATCTCGCATAAATACGCCAGTTGTCTGACTGACATCCACTCATTCAGACAGCAAAAACTAATCGCACAATGGGTGAACTGGGAGCGTCCTGCCTCATCTACGGATTGAAGTCGACGGCCTGCAGTCACCACTTCCTTTTTCCCATTCCTCTACTGATCGACGCGACGGTCATCAGGGTTCCTTGCGCTAGTCCGCGACCTTTCTTTCTGGTGTATCATCCGCTCCTCCAGCTCGTCTACCTGTTTGCTTTCGCGTCGTTGAAGTGCTTGCACCTAAAGTACCCAGTGACCGGGTCTTCTTTGTATCGGACAGCAAAATTTTTTGAGTGGCGACCTCCTCACGCAGAGACCCGCCCCATGGAATCTCCTTCCTGCTTCAATGTGTCTCGGCCGCTGGCAGCTCGGACAGACCGAGTCGAGGTGCCATTCGCGAACTTCCAGTCGCCTGACCAACCAACCAACCACCACCTCCTCCTCAAGCCGGAGGACCTCACCTTACCGAGAGAAGGATTTCCTGCAACTCTATCACCGCCGCAGAATACTATTATGCCGAACCTGCTTCGCATCGTGCCGCTGGTAGCGGTCCTGCTCCCGTTCGTGGCGGCCCAGAGCTGCCAAACGGCCATCGGCGGGAACTGTGGAGACTCGTCCCGCCCTCGTGACAAAAACTGCTGCACCGTCGGGTACTGCCAGCCGTGGAACTCGGGCTACTACCAATGCCTCGACGCCCCTGCCAACTGCCCCGAGCAGGAGACCGACATCGACTACTACGGCAACGACCTGCAGACCGTCTACGGGCTCTCGCCGGCCGCCTGCTGTGACAAGTGCGTGGCCACGAGCGGCTGTGCCGCCTACACGTTCGTGAACCAAAACCCGGACGGCAAGACGGCGTGCTACCTCAAGTCGTCGATCTCGGGCCGCGTGGAGAAGAAGGGCGCCGTGTCGGCCAAGAACAAGTTGTTCGTGACGCCCAACTGCACGACGGCGCTCTGGGGTCAGTGCGGCTCCGCCAAGGGCTCCTCGTGCTGCCCGGACGGAGCGTACTGCCAGCCGTGGAACACGGGCTACTACCAGTGCATCACCACGCCGACCAAGTGCCCGAAGCCGGAGACCGACGTTGACTACTACGGCAGCGACCTGCAGACCGTCTACGGCATCCAGCCCGGCGACTGCTGCGAGAAGTGCTCGGCCACGGTCGGCTGCGCTGGATACACGTTCGTGAACGAGAACCCGGACGGCAAGACGGCGTGCTACCTCAAGTCGTCGATCGCAGGCCGCACCACCAAGAAGGGCGCGCTCTCGGCCCCGTACACTGGACCCGCTCCGACGTGCACCGCCAAGGTGGGCGACGGCTGCGGGAACCTCAAGGCGGGCTCAACGTGCTGCCCGAGCGGCTCGTTCTGCCAGCCGTGGAACCAGTACTACTACCAGTGCGTGGCCAACCCGCCGGCAGCCAAGTGCCCGCAGATCCTGGTCGGCATCGACTTTTACGGCGACGACCTGCGCACCGAGTACAACCTTGTGCCGGACACGTGCTGCGACGCGTGCTACAAGGACGCCGGCTGCAAGGCCTTCACGTTCGTGAACGAGAATGCGGACGGCCGCAGCGCGTGCTATCTCAAGAAGGGCCAGGGCGCGCAGCAGAAGGTCGCCAAGGCCATCTCGGGCGTCAAGGCGTAGGCGGATCGACCGCCGGGCATTGCGTTGCGCGAGCTGCGCTACTCGTTCGTCGCTCTCAGAGAGGAGAGGAGAGGAGAGGAGAGGAGAGGAGAGAAGAGGCTCGAGGTTTCATTTCGTTTGTAGTACCAACGCAGGCTCATGATCAATGCCATACGTTCAACTGTATCCATTCGACTGTCTCATGTGACTGTGATACCTAAGTGGATAGGGATACCTAAACAGATGAGTTGGATATCTAACTAGATGTAGCAATGTCCTCTGCTGCATCCGTTTAGATACCTCCCTGCGACTGGCGGCGGCTCAACTGGACGCCACCAGTTATCGAGCCACCTCGAGCCGCGCAGCACTCGAGCCCCTCCGTACCGCCGCCGCCGCCGCCATAAAGCCGATGGCCGACGCCGAGTTCCTGGACGGCGTGAGCGCCGCGCAGCTCTTCCGCGGCGAGGACAGCAGCGGCCTTACGTTCGACGACATCATCGCCATGGTGCGCGGGTCTGCGAGGCCGTGGGTCAGCGCCCTGTGGCTCGGTTGCTGACGCTCGTGCGTGTTCCTCGGCCGGCTCTGCGTGTTCGCGGCGCTCTCCGACGCCAGCCTGGCCACAGTACGTTGCGATGGCGGTGTAGTGGTGGCTGTGCATGCAGATATGCTGACGAACTGACTGGCGGTGGCAGTCGACTTTGGCTGCGAAGCCGTGGCGCTGCGCTCGCAGCTGACCAAGAAGATCTCGCTCGCCACGCCCATCGTAAGCTCGCCCATGGACACGGTCACCGAGGCCGACATGGCCGTGGCCATGGCGCTGCAGGGTGGCATCGGCATCCTGCACTACAACAACTCGGTCCAGCAGCAGGCCGAGATGGTGCGTGCCGTCAAGCAGTTCGAGAACGGCTTCATCTCGAGCCCCAAGGTGCTCAGCCCAGAGCACACGGTCGCCGACCTGGACGAGCTCAAGGTCTCGGGCGTCCCCATCACGGCCGACGGCCTCCCCACGGGCAAGCTCGTGGGGCTCGTCACCAGCCGCGACGTTGACTTCGTCGAGGACCGAGCGCTCAAGCTGGCCGACGTCATGATCCCGCGCGAGAAGGTCACAGTCGCCAACTTTCCCTGCACGCTCGAGCAGGCCAACAAGGTGCTCAAGAGCTCCAAGAAGGGTGCGTGGGGCGTTCTCGACCCGCTTCATCAGGCATCTGTGACCTAACTTTGTCACGCTGCAGGAACGCTCCCGGTCGTCAACGCGGAGGGCAATCTGGTGTCGCTCGTCACGCGTATGGACTTGGTAAAGACGCGCGACTTCCCGAACGCGCTACGCGACACCGAGACTCACAAGCTGCTCGTCGGCGCGGCAGTTCCCGTCAGCCCCGAGGCCAAGCCGCGCATTGAGGCCCTGGTGGCAGCAGGCGCCGATGTCGTGGTGCTCGACGCTCGCCAGGGCGACTCAGTCGAACAGATCGAGCTTGTCAAGTACCTTAAGGAGTCGCACCCGAGCGTCGAGGTCATCGGCGGCAACGTCGTCACGATGAGGCAGCTCAAGCACCTGCTCGAGGCGGGCGTCGACTCGGTGCGCGTCGGCATGGGCGTCGCCTCGGTGTCGACGTCGCAGATGGTCAAGGCTGTGGGCCGGGCCCAGCTCTCTGCCATCTACAACACGGCCCTCATCGCCAATCGCTACGGCGTCCCCGTCATCGCGGACGGCGGCATCGGCGGCTCTGGCAGCGCGATGAAGGCGCTCGCACTCGGCGCCTCGTGCGTCATGATGGGTTCGTGCCTGGCCGGCACTGCCGAGGCCCCCGGGGACTACTTTTTCCAGGACGGGCAGCGGCTGAAGCGCTACTACGGCAGCGGCAGCCACGAGTTCTACCGGCAGGTGGACCCGGACCACGCGGCCAGCCTCGTGGCCGTCGGCGTGGCCGGCGCCGTCGTCGACCAGGGCAGCGTGCACCAGTACCTGCCGTTCCTGCTGCAGAGCTTGCGCCACGGCTTCCAGGATCTGGGCCTGCGCTCCATCCCGAGCCTGCACGAGAGCCTGCACGCCGGCTCGCTGCGCTTCGAGCGCCGCACGCTCGGCGCCCAGAAGGAGGGCGGCGTGCACGACCTCTTCACCTACTCCAAGCAGCTGTACGCCTAGGTGCGGATCAATCAACGCTGTTACCAACCCAATCGAACATTATCCGATACCTGTCGCTCTTTCTCTCTTGCCACCATCTTGCCGCCGCCGTCGTAAGCAGCGCCTTCGAGCCGGAAGCCCCGCCGCCCGCGCCGCCAGCCGCCCGCCGCCCGCTGCGCCCCGCCACCAGCCGCCCGGAGCCTTCAGCGCACGTCTTTGCGGCCCCAACGCGGCCCCGCAGGCCCCGCAGCTCTTCCTGCAGCCCGAGAAAACCATGGCCGAGTCGGTCGCTGCCGTCGCCGCCGCGGCCGCCGCCTCGCCCGCGAGCCCGCAGTTCTGGTGCCACGTGTGCGCAGCCAGCGTCGCGACAGTCATCGACGTGGACTCGGCGGAGGTCTGCTGCCGAGCGTGCGGCGGGAACTTCGTGGAGGAGATCGACCCCGTGGGTTTCGCGCGGCGCTGAGAGTTTCCGACGGAGCTGACGCCGCGGCTCGCGCCGCTCGTTTACTGCAGGAGGACCCGCCGCAGGGCTTTATGGCTCGTGAGGAGGAGGAGGAAACGCCTGCATCATCAGCCAGCAGTGCGAGCGCAGCGCCAGCCTCCGCGACTACCACCAGCGCCAACACACAAACAGCCAGCGACGACCTCAACAGCCTCGGAGAAAGCACCGTGCGTGGTCGTTTAACATATTACGCCTGTTCAAGTTACACAGGTCATGTAACGAGGCTGGTGCTGCGCACAGATATTCTCGCCCTTCGCAGACGACGCGGCGGGAGGTCTAGAAGCAGCTTTCCGTGCTCGGCGCAGCCGGTTCCGGTACGCTCTATATCTATCCGCTCCATTAAGAACAGGGATTTACTTGATTATCCGCAGACGGTATGACCCGACTCACGGAGGGCGCGAAGACGCGATGCTCCCGCCACCAGAGTAGATTGCCGTCCCTCTCCCTTCCTTGGTCGATTGGCAACTAATTGGACCCCAATAGTTTACTGCATTTCCTTTCAGGAGGTGGAGGTCGTGCTGGAGGGCGTCCGGTTGAAGTCTTTGTTGGTGGCGGCGATGGCAGAAATGCCGATGGACTGCTGAGTGCTTTGGACGGGATCTTTGGATTGGCGACTCCCATGTTAGCCAGCAACCCTGGAGACTATGCGTTTGGGAGTATGGCCAGCGTCATCAATCAACTCATGCAAAACGATCCGAACCGGGTATGTAGCAGCGGTCGTGCCAGTAGTATGCGTACTCATCGACTGTAACTACTATGTACAGCACGGAGCTCCACCCGCAGCTAAGGAGACGGTAGAGCATTTACCCAAGCTCAAGATCGCTCAAAGCGACGTGGACGAAAACGCTGAGTGCCCTGTGTGCAAGGATGCATTTGCTGTCGACGAAGATGCACATAAGCTTCCATGCACGCACATGTTCCACCCTGATTGCATTCTTCCATGGCTGAAGCAGGTGAGTACCTGTTCATGCGTCCAAAATGTACTTGACTCCAAAGTGTACACTTTACTAATCGTGAGCAAAATAAATACCACAGCACAACTCTTGCCCAGTGTGCCGCTATGAGCTTCCGACCGACGACCCAGATTACGAACGCCGACGACAACGAAACGCGAGCTCACAGCCTAGCTAGCCAAGTCTAGGGACATGCCGGTGCCAACCCGCTGCTTTTCAGGCCTGCTGGTACCGTTAATTTCCAAGGCGCGCAGTTGCTTAAGCATCAAACTCGGTTGACTCTACACTTGTAAATCCACTGGAGAGCCTCCATCCCATTTGACACCAGTTTAGTAAAATAAGCGGCGGTTAGAAGAGTCGCTGGGCAGATCTCGCGAGCGAGTGCTCATGGCCACGAACAGCGCATCATCAGTATTGCATGGCTCTGATGAGCTTGGTGTACTTGACCGCCTACGGGATCTGCAAGCTGCCGTCGATCGATACGAGGTACGTCTCAACCTGCGGAAAGGCGAATATCCTCACTGCTGACCATTCTCTCGGCAGTTCTTGCTTCGCATTGCGCGCTCTCCAGCCCAGTTCCCTGATTTTGGGGGCGAGCTAAACGAAAACAAGCTTCTACTTGGGCTTGCAGGTACGATAGGACAGAGCGTTTCATGTGATCTATGCTAATTGTGCTTGATAGAGTGCCGGTTGTGTATGTGCACTCTGGAGCGAACGGCGTGGCAGCTAGCAGTTCGCACGGGGCTTCCAACGGATGAGGGGCGGGTCCCTAAGTTGCTAACTTCCCTTGAGGAAGCGCAACAACTTTACCAGGTATGCTCCTGGCTTAGTCGCGGTCAAGCTCCGTAATAATATTTGATCGAGTACGCAACGCAGTCACCTGCGGTGATTAAGTGCTCGACTGCTATTCGCGGTCAAGTGCGAGTGCTGATGGAGACAGCTGAGCTATTAGCTTACGATCAGGTTCCGCCCATCCCGAATTATTTGAGAGTGTTTGATGGATTTAATGGTTGTGGTTCTAGTAGCGGTGCGACGAGGCTATGACATCATTCACAGACGCCATTCGGCTGTGCTACAATATCGCCGACGAAGTCACTGAGGCTCAAATCGTACGCTTCCCGCTTGTTTGTCACTTTCCAGTCACGATTTTAAAATAACAATATTCGCAGACAAAGCGCATCAAGGATCTTAAGCAGGATGCAGACATTGATACGTTACTCAACCAGCTGGAAGCTTCGACTACTTCAAGTTCCGAAAAGCAAATTTTGCTAACAGCTTTTGAGCACGTTGTTGGACCGGCCGGAAAGATTTTGAAGTCTCAACTCAAGCAACTCGCGCATGAACTCAGCGCAGCGATTGTGCTCCGAGATGACGAAGTCGATGAAATGTGGAGTCAGGTCTGTGTGTTCGTTTACGCACCTTACTGTTTGGTGAAACTCACTTGTACAACGAATGCACCAACCAGATCCTTGCAGCCAGCGGGGGTTCGAATACCAGTGATGCGTTAGCCACAGCCGAATTCGGCCAAGTATGGCGCTGGTGGGTGAAAGGAGATGCTTTGGGGTCATTGTTGTTTGCAACCAGCAAGAAAAAATTGGAACGCAAAGGCACTCCATTCAAGTAGGGTCGCGAGAACGTTGCTCATTTTTCGCGTTTTGGTGTTGATTTTTTTTTCATTAGGTGTTCTACGCTCGTCGTCCAGCGTTACTGATGCGTCTGCCCCACCATAGTAATGCTGATCTGTGATCCCGATGAGGAGACGGATCGCCTCGCTGTCGAGCGACCGGCCGACGCAACCACTAGCATATAAAACCACACAAAGACCTAGCACTTCGTAAGTGCGCGAGTGGCATAGTAGACCACGTCACTGTCGGCATCCTGCTGGAGCGACTGCAGGCACGGCCGAGCAGAGTTCGCGAGCGCTGTCGGGTCGACCTTGTTAGCAATCGCTTCAATCGTTTTTGCCACATTGAATCGAATGTTTGGAACGGGGTCCTACAATCAACACCACATTCGTTAGTTGCCACTGCATCGTGTATCGGAGATAGACAGCAATGCGATATACCTGGGCCAGCTCGAGGACCAGTGGAATAAGCATTGCTTGGATTGTCTCGGCGTCCATCGCCTCTGCCAACACCTTGACTGCGTGCAGCGACGTCAAACGGTGGAGGTAATTGGCATTCGAGTGCATCGTCACGATGCGCGGCACAATGTTGGTTTTTGCCCACTCGACGCCGAAGTGCTGTGTTAGGTTGCGTAGGTTGACAGTTGCCGCCTCTGCTTGCACAAATCACACCGATCAGACTGACCAGCGTATCCTGAGCTGGATGGTCGATACTTACCTCGAATAGAAAAGACGGTGTCCGCCAGCCATGACATACAAAGGTCGGACAGCTGCTCCTCAAAGTATTCCCGCCCGAGCTGCGCGGCCAATAAAGGAATATACTCTATAATTGCGAGCCGAATACGCCACTGCCGGTCTTCAGCCAAATGAACGATTGCAGGCAGCAGAGACTGCGACAGCAACTCGATACCGATCACCTGGGGGAAAACCAACCCAAAACGCTTAGCGCACCAGTCAGCTTGGTGTTCCATTGTGCATCTGCGTACATTGTTGCCTTCTTCGAGGTTAGAAATAACATTGAGGCGAACTTCGGAGTTTTGATCGTTGAGTAGCTGAAAGAAAAATGGAGGTAAGTAACATCTCGACATGACTGAATGATGGTAGCGTACCAGAAGAAATAGCGGCAGCAAGTGCTCGATTGTGAGGTCACGTCCCAAGAATGGCGCAACCTTCATAACGACAGACGCAAGTGCAGAACGCACATGCTCCGACAAGTCGCGCGCAAGTCGCTGGAAAGATGGCACAATTCGCTCGACGATGCGTTGTGGCTGAAGAACCTTCACGACTCCAAGTACCTGATAAAAGCAGCAAAAGACCACGTCAGTAGCCAACACTTTTCTGGAAAGTTGTTTTCACAATAGTTCGAACCTTGGATGTGGCAGCCGTGCGCACTTCTGCTTCGTTGTCTTCTAGCAGCGCCCCAATCGCATCACACAGCGACGCGTTCACGATCTCAGCCCCAATCGTTTCGCCGATCTCAGGGAATCGATTCGCGACCGACCATCGCACACGCCAGGACCCATCTCGAGCTGTTTCGAAAATCACCGGAAGAACCTGGTTCGCGACAGTTTCCGGCGAGATCAGGCGCGCCAGCGCGACTGCGTTGTCGATCGAATGTATTCTGACGGAGTCCTGACGATCTTGAGACAGCGTCAGGAAGAGCGGGAGCAGGTCTGTCGTAGCGCTGGCGCCATCCATCTTCACACCAAGCGTCAGTGTCAAGAAGGGAATGTGTTCATGCCACCAAAATAATGCATACCACGGAAGCAAATCCACCAAGCGCTGCCGACGCAGCTTTCCGGACCATGGGGGTATCGTCACGACAAAGCTGACCGAACATTCCTCTCATCTCACCCTGAATCTCCGCCGGCACACGCGGGTAGCCGGCCTGGAAGAGGTTGCAGGACGCAATTCGCGACGTAAACCTAGAAAAAGCGGGTTCCCGTCGAGTAGCAGGCCGCGTGAGAGCCACGCTTCCATCCATTCGAAAGCGTTCGAATACCCACCAGTCACGTGTAACGAGGCGCCGAAGCACTGGCACAAAGTGTTCCACGACATGCCCAGCGTCCATCACCTCCACGACGCTGCAGATGGATCGCACAGCCATATCGCGCACAGAGGCCTCGTCCACCGTGGCGAGCGACTCGAGCGGGCACAGCAGCAGGTGTGCGTGTGGCGGCCCGCCGACGACCTCGACGAACTTGCCGAGCTCCTCGGCCATGACGAGCAGCACCTCATCCTCGTCGTCCAGCGAGTCTGCGTCGCGCGTTCGTTAGCTGGGCGCCGACGGGCGTCAGAGAATCCGGCGGGCGCACCGTTGAGGAACGGGAGCAGCTCGCTCTGGGTGCGCTGCATGCCGAGCGCCGAGGCGATGATGTGGATCTTGCGCATCGAGTTGAGGCGCAGCTGGACGTCCTCGTGCTTGAGCTCGTCCACGAGGATGGCGATCGGGTACAGGCTGTCGTCTACGCGGAGGGGCCGAGCGTGAGCCTCGCGCCGCCTCCGACCGCCTCGCATTTCCGCCGCGCACCTGTCGCCGCCATGGCTGCCGGTGTCTCTCTGTCGGCCGTCCGCGCGGGTCGAAGGGCCTGTGTGTGGTGTTCGGAAAGCTGCGAGCCTCGCCGTCAGCTCACTACGAGGCGCCAGAAAACGAGCCAGCGGGGCCGAGGGACTCACGTGCGCGCTCTCGCAGGCGCTGGGCTGGGGGAAGCCTCGCGGACTCGCGGACTCGCGCTCGCGCTCGCTCTCGCCGCCGCTCGTCGGGCCGTTGGGGGCGCGCGAGGGAGCGAACGCCAGGGAAGGAAGGATCGCAGCGCGACGCGTCGAGAGCGCGGCGGTACGTATCCAAGGACTTCACACGGAAAAATGGACGCTGCACGTGTTTTATTTTATTTACAAGAACCGTACGCTAATCGCCGCTTCCTGGAGATAAACGATGGATCCATGTTGCTGCCGTTGGCAAAGGTGTCAACGCAACCAACCAATTGGATGCGCGCCAGCTTTGATGCGCGGCGCTGCCGCAGGTGTCTCGCAGGCGCGCTGGGGACGAGGATGTACTAGTTACCAATCACCAACGCGTACAATGCCCAGAGCGCGTTGTTGATGGTGCCTGCGATCACCATGGGGAGCTGGATGAACACCGCTGACTTGTGATTGAGCACGTCGGCGAGTCGCTTGAACGGAGCTCCATACAGGCAAACGGCCACGATATCGCAAATGATTCCCACTGAGGAGCTCGCTTGCTTGTATGACTGGCCTGTGAATCCGATACCAGCGAGAATTGCGTACGTACACGTGCTCCAGTCCTGCTTGCCGCTCATGCTGTTTACCACCCATTTAAGCTTATTATGTTTCGTCTATCAGCCAAATTAGCTTTTTTTTAACTTGAACGGGAAGCTTCACGAGCGAAGCCTGTAAAATCTAGTTGGTTCGATAAACAAACCTATTAAAAAAGGGAGACCTCGACGATGCACCATACATCGTCTGACGACGCCCCAAAGGCGTCTGACTTTTGCTAAAACGGGGCTGACGCTTGCTAAAACGCGTCTGACGCCCCCAAAACTCGACTGAATTTGCTAAAAAAAAACGACTGACGCCTTGAGCTCGGCCATCACTATCGAACTCTTGATATTTTATGCGTTGGAAAACATCGACCGGTACGACACCCAGCATTTCCAAAGCGTCCGCTCACTGCGAAATCTTCGCCGCGCATCTTCAGTAGCAGAAGCACCAGGACGGAGTGTACAGCTGCAGCGCCACGCCTCTCGCTTGAGGTAGGGCATCTGCACTGATGGTGAAGCGAAAAAAGTCCGCCGCGGACAAAGACTGGGAAGACTCGCATGTTTATTCAAGTGTTACCTGCAAGTTGAACCAGCTGTGTTCCGACCTCGACTTGAGAGCCGAAATAGAGAGCTCTTGCGTGATCTTCAAGCAGATCCAGTCAGAGGCGTGGCACTTGGCCAATCTTCACGTGCTGAAGTGCCTGCACCGAAGCCCTCCAGGCCTTCCTCGCCTCAACCAGGAGTTCTTCGGGTGGTGCTGTGAGGCGGTGCGCTCAGAAGGGCTGCAAGTTCGAAGCACTACTACCACCGACTTTCGAGAAACTGCAACCAGATACAGAAATGAACGTGGTTTAGTTGACGGATACGTACCACCAACACGTATTCCGTACAACCACAACGTGATCAACTGGATGGCGGACCAGATGACAGTCAATTGCAAAAATAAGATCGTGTTAAATTTCGAGAAGCGCTTGTCAACCTATGTGCGTCTAGTACTACAGGATCGCTACGAAGAAATCACGGCAATGCCGCGCGAAGACCGACCTTCTGCACCGGCTCAGGAGAGGTTATTGATGTCAATTGAAGACAGAGCAGACCAACGACGAGATCCTTTACCCCCTTCGGTTCCCAAGACTGAAATTTTACGCCTCGTTCGTGCATGCTATCGCTCAGAAAACGGAGAATTCACTGATAATGAACAACACTTTCGAGACTGGCTCGAGCTACAACCATTTGAAAACGTAATTGAACGCAACATAGAGCATTTCATCAAGGTGCTTTTTGAAATTCTTGAGAAGGTTGAGAGGTCCCAACAAAGCCACCCACTCCGGAAGGGCGTTCGCACATTTTCACTATTGCCCTGTGCCACATCCTACGTGCCAGCTCATGTGCCGGTTACCCGGACAACTTTGCGTGACTTTTGTGCGAGAGCTTATCAAACTACAGGCCGGAACCCATTTCATATGCCGTTGAGCTCTGACAGGACAACGCTTGTTGGCAATAGCAGGATTTCTCTACAACAACGCGGAGTGTTTCTACGTCGCGTGTTCAACGTCTCAAAGTTTGAAACAATGCTGGGTAGTAGCATCATTACAAAACAAACGTTTAATAACCTTGATCACGAGATGAAGGCTACGTACGCAAGTCGGCTATTTGCCAACCAGATAACTACTAATGGCTGCTCTGCATCCGTGCTTCTATCCCGCCAAAAGTCAATGCACGAACTGGAGATTGAATCTCTGAAAAAGAAGGAGACAAGGCGAAAGAAACGACGCAAGCTGGTAAATAACGCCGAAGTTGATTTTGAGTGGGCTGCGTTGCCTGCTAACTATTCTCCAGATGTGATGATCGGGATTGATCCCGGCCTCAGAAATCTTGCAACAGCAGCAATTGAAGGTGAAATATCCACAAATGACAACCCCGGCACTACCTTGGGATCTGATGATCCAAGGACGACATGTGCTCAAATTCACGGGCGAGAGTACAGACATCTGTCTGGAATGACGAAGCAGCAACGGTGATTTGAGAACCTGAACCTGCGTGAACTTGATTATACTCTTTTGCTTACCTGGGTCCCGTCGTTCAAGATTACCAACTACACGAACTACTTGGAGCGCCTGAAGACATACTGGCGCCATGTCGCGTTTTTTGTCAGCTTTAGCGCGCTTCACGCTTTCTGAAAGCAGCGCTTCATGGTGCGTCGGCTAAAGATGAAGACACTGGACGCGTTGGCAAAGCGGATTGTCCCCGTTGCGAGCCCGCAAGTAATAATAGGTTTCGGGGACTGGAGCCGATCCGGGGTCACGGGCCGACTCCAGTCAAAGGGTTCCGGGAAGCGCTCAAGAAGCGAGCGAGAGTTGTTTCTATCGGCGAGTTTAACACAAGCAAGAAGTGCTCTAGCTGCTTCCACCGTCTCAAGGCCGCGGTTTTGCCTCAGTTTCGTGGTGGTCAGCGTGTTTTCATCCGAACCAAGAACGTCCTGCGCTGTCCCTCCAGCGATTGCAGGGTGCTCTTCATGGATCGT
>JAASGX010000349.1:0-25279 GCA_023334415.1 Phytopythium chamaehyphon | reverse complement strand
TCTCTTTGCGATTCGGAAGGGTGGTTTTGTCGACTACCCGGCGGTTTTCGAGCAGCTTGACCTCGTTGAATCCGGTGACCAGATCACCCACGAGACGACGCTAGAAGAAGAGATTGACGTCGATGATAAGCTCGATGTGTTCCGCTTCGACCCTGACTACTTGAAGAATGAGCAGATGTGGGTTGCGATTAGGAAGGAGATCCTGGGCGAGTCGGACTCTGACGACGACGGTTCCAGCGGCAGCGAGGATGGTTCAGACGACGAAGATGAGGAAGAGGTTAACCAAGCACCAGTGGTTAACCAGACGACGACAATCCAGGACTACACCGAGCAAGATTTAGTGAATCTGCGGCGAACAATTTATTTGACTATCATGTCGAGTATTTCTCACGAAGAGTGCGCGCACAAGCTCATGAAGCTGAACATTCGGCCGGGGCAAGAAAAGGAAATATGTTCGATGCTTATTGAGTGTTGTAGCCAAGAGCGAACGTACTTGCGGTACTATGGTCTTCTCGGCGAGCGCTTTTGCTTAATCAAGCGGGAGTACCAGGACGCCTTCGACGAGTGCTTTGCTGAGCAGTACTCAATGATCCACCGTCTGGAGACCAACAAACTGCGTAACGTCGCAAAATTCTTTGCTCATCTGCTGTTTACGGACGCGCTGCCGTGGACGGTCTTCGAGTACATTCACCTGAACGAAGAGGAGACGACGTCGTCTAGCCGTATCTTTGTCAAGATCTTGTGCCAGGAGCTGTCGGAGCACCTGGGCTTGAAGACGCTGAAGGAGCGGTTCTTTGACGATTACATGCAACAGACCTTTGCTGGCATCTTTCCCAAAGACAACCCGCGCAACACCCGCTTCGCGATCAACTTCTTCACTTCGATTGGTCTGGGCGGAATCACGACGGATCTTCGTGAGTTCCTGAAGAACGCCCCCAAAATGATCATGGCGCAGGCAAAGCCGGTGGAGAGCAGCGACAGCGACTCTAGCAGCTCGGACAGCGATAGCGATAGCAGCAGCTCGGATAGCTCATCGGATTCGGATTCGGACTCCGACTCGGACTCGAGCAGCAGCGACAGTGACTCGGACTAAGTACGTTCAATCTCTCCTATCATGTGGCAGCTTTATCGAGCTGTAGCTGATGATCATGAACAGTCTAGGGCAACAACAAATATATTGCAGGATCAACCTATTTCTAGGGCTACGCTGGCATGAATTGCGTTTGGTGTTGAGGTTAGTGGTGCTCCTATTGTGCTTCGTAGTGCGATGTCACCAGGCTTTTCGGCTGCACCTCGGTCGATAGTATGCGCGGGATGCAACGGCCAGTACTTTGCATCGTCGCTCCCAATCCACCAAAAAACATGCTATGAGCGCAACGCGTTCGTTCCAATTACCTGCCCAACCTGTCGAGTGTCAATCAGGCAAGTTCGCGCTTTCTACTCTGCTGGGGTTGATTTCGTGTTGAGCTAACATATTGGAACGGCATCAGGACTGGGACTTACCATGCCCATGTGAGCACTTGCACCCGGCTGAGTGTCCATGAGCGATCTCAAGCAACAAACTCGATTGCTCCAGCACCAAGAAACAATCCATCCGAGCTCAATGCACCAGAATCTGACGGGCGAGTCCGCTGCAAGTGTTGTGACCGCGCATTTCACACGGTATGCAAGTTCTAAACAGTGCTATCGCCGTCTTTTGAACTGACAAGCAGCGAATGCAGGATCGAATTGGTAAGCATCAGTCGGTGTGTCTCGGTCGATCGAGCAGCCCGCATGGACCAACACGAAGATTCACCAGCACACCTGGGAGACCAACGAAACTCGAGCGGCCAAAATCAACAGTGCCAACTAGTGGAGTCTTCCGCTCCATGAATACTTCGAGTTCAAGATTACAAACTCAGTGTGCTTCTCGAACAAGTGCAAAACCCAGAGCTCTGCAAATGAGCAACCGCAGCTTCGGCAGCGAGGAGCTTCATCGATACGACATTGTCACCAGGGAGTCGACCAGGCGCCTTGGGAGTGGTAGTGGATACCCTGGAGCGAATCGAATGGCAGCAACAGAGCGCTGGGACGGCACCTCGAATGCAAGCTCCGCTGGCAACCCGCTGGTGACGAACCGCATGATGACCTATCACTCCGTGTCGGTGGCAACACGCAACTCGTTCTAGCGAAGCAGAGGGAAAGTCTCAAATAGAAAATAATATGAACGTCTAGCTTGTAGCTCTCTCGAGCAGTGCGGCTCTCGACAGCACCAAAGCGAAGCCATTCAGGTCCAAAGCGCGTCCGAGTCGACGGTCCACCGGGCTCCTCGTCCACTTGCTCGGGCTGTCAGACCCAGCTTGCATAGCCTTTCCGGTCATCAGTCCCATTCGAGGCGCGTGGCTGCTGGCCTTGAGCTTGGCTGGGCTCACAAATGCCGTTGAAATCCGCAATCGATCTGGCGTAGCAGCTTGCTTGACAGGCGTCGGCTTGGGCGTCGCAGGTCGCACTCGCACGAGTCGAGAGCCCTCTCGCGCCCACGAAGACGGCCCCGACTGGTAGATGACCCCGCTGCGAAGCTTCATCCCGGCTGCTGGTAAAGGCTAGAGACCGAATTGGCTAATTGAGCAATGAGGAGGAGCAGCAAATGAGCTTACTCGTAGCGGCAGCAATGTGTCATTACCGACGGTTATGCCGACCAACACTCGCCGCCAGGACAAGAAAGTTGCCGTTCGACTACCAAAATTCGATCACCTTCCGATCTCTTTCCGATCTCCTTCCGATGTCGATCCCGACACTAGCACTTTGGTCGCCATGTCGGTCGACAAGTTCGCGTACCCGGAGTACTACGACTTCCCGCCCTTCTTCACGTGCGTTCCAGCGCTCTATTGGAGCCACGAGGAGTCTAAAATTTCTCCCCAGCGTCTCCGCTATCCGATGAGCTAACTCTCGACCCCAAACCCCCAGCCTGCAGCCCGTGCGCGCGACCCGCGAGAAGCAGCTCGTGCTGTGGACGCAGCTGATCCTCGAGTACCACCGCGCCCACGCGCT
This sequence comes from Phytopythium chamaehyphon, assembly GCA_023334415.1. Taxonomy (NCBI): domain Eukaryota; phylum Oomycota; class Peronosporomycetes; order Pythiales; family Pythiaceae; genus Phytopythium; species Phytopythium chamaehyphon. The sequence goes on along the minus strand of JAASGX010000349.1, from coordinate 22,249 downwards.
GCCTGTGCTCGCGCCGCTGGGCTCCTCGCTGTTCGAGAACGCCAAGATCTCGCGCAACATGGCGCCCGAGGGCCGGCTGGCCGTCGTCGAGCACATCGTGCGCAGCGGCCACGGTGCATGGGAGGACGACGCCAAGACGCGTGTGCGCATCATGTGGAAGAAGCCCGCCGAGTGGGCCGCAGACATCTACGACTTTGTATGTGGAGTCGCGAGATTCTACAGGCAGGGGAGGGCTGACGGAGGACATGGTGGATAATGAACAGGCCAAGGAGCGAGGCATGCTCGGCAGCGTCTTCACGGTCTACGAGCTCTACGCCGGCGAGGAGACGCTCGGCACGAGTGCGTCGCTGGGTGGAAGCTGTGGCTAGAAGGAGTGAGACTGACGGAGGTGACAGGTATTCATGGGATGGAGCCGTGGCTGCTGCGCGAGGCGCTCGGCGTGCTCGAGTCGGAGGGGAAGGTGGGGCTCTGGAGCTGAAAAATGGAGAAGGGGTTTGCTCATGTCGTGTGGACGGCAGGCGGCGATCATTGCGGGCGAGACGTGCGAGGAGGATGGCGTCAAGTTCCTGGCGACCGAGTAGGCGTGTACAACGGTAATGTAATGGGATACCCGAGTTGTCTCCATGAACACCCCGCTTGATCGTCAATCTGGCAACTGTAGCTTCATTCCGTGGGGTAAGGTAAAGCAACGTACTCCTCACCACATATGCAGAACTAACGGCCTACGCGTGCAGGCTCCCATTTCAGACTCCATCGTCCTCGCTTGCTCAGTGGCACTCGCATGCGCAGCCCCGCTTCTCCCGGTCGCTTGCCTTGTCGTTGATGTGGGCCATCTCGATCGCGGACTGCGCCCACTCCACACCATGGGACGACTTTTCTCCGCCAGCCCCCGACAAGTCCGCGCACGTTCTCGCCTGGTCTTCGCTCATGCAGGTCATGAGGCCGTAGATCACGGGCGTCGAGGTCATCATCCCCACTTTCATGGCCGCGCGAGTCACGGCCTCGCCGACAAACTCGTACGAGAGCGAGTTGCCGCGGACAACGCAGCCCAGACAGATGACCACGTCGATCTTCATGGGCGCCGAAAGAATCAGGCGCTTGATCGCGTACGGAATCTCGAACGGCAGCGCGACCCGGGCCTCGTGGATGCTATCACGGTCCACGCCCCTGAGCACAAGTTCGTCACGACACGCTGCCACCATCGCGTTCGCAATCTCTCCATGCTCCCGTGTCGACACTATGCCGATCTGCAGCCCCGAGCCGTCGATCGAGTCCTCGCTGCCGCTCACAAGCCCTGGCTCCAGGATCTCGACAGGTTTCTCCACCTTCTGCTGCTTCTCGCGCTTGCTCGACGTCGTCTGGCTCATGTTGGCTGCTGCTGGTGGCTTCCTGAATGAGCGAGAGCTCGTGACATACTTTGATGCGGCAGTTGGCAATGCCAATCAACGGTCGGTTGAAGCCTCAGCCACAGAAAATCCGTGTCGCATTCAAGCGCTCTCCGAGCTTTATCGAGCTCGCTCATTTCCAAACTTTCTCGTGAGGAAGCAAGATGGCGACGCCCGTGACTGGAGATGGTTCAAGCGGTGGCGGCTCCATTCCCAAGCCAGTGCTGGTGGGCGAGCCTGGTGCTACGGGCTCGCACGTGTTGAGCGGCAAGGACCTTCGTATTGCCATCGTGTCTACGCGTTGGTATGGCGACGAGATCGTTTGCCCGTTGACCGAGGCGTGCTCCAAGGAGCTTCGGGACAAAGGTGTCGCGGCGAGCGACCTCATCATGGCCCAGGTTTCTGGCGCGTTCGAGCTGCCGTTCGCGGCCATGCGCTTGATCGAGGCCGAGGGAGACCGCCTCGATGCCGTCGTGTGCATCGGCTGCATGGTCAAGGGCCGCACGAATGCGTACGAGTTCGTCAGTGAGGCCGTGACCATGGGCATCATGGAGCTCAATGTCAAGACGGACACACCCGTGATCTTTGGCGTGCTGACGGTCGCGAGCGAGGAAGACGCCCAGGTGTGTGCTTCAGCGCGTGGAAGTTGCGGAGGTAGCTCAACCAAGTGCAGCCACGGAGTCGAGTGGGCTCAGTCTGCGCTTGAGATGGCGCGCCTCAAGCACGCAACGGCCCCAAAGATCGCCGAGAAGTGCAAGTGCTACTGCCACTGCGATACCAAGAATTGTAGCTGCGCGTGTCACTGTTCCAAGTGTGATTGCAACACATGCTCGTGCTCGAATTGCAAGTGTGCAAGCTGCCAGGGCGGATACAAGACTAACACAACAGGATCGTCCACCAAGGTCTGCTCCCAGTGCGGCGACTCCACGGACAAGTGTCGCTGCGAGCACTGCATGTGCAAGGAGTGCTCGAACAAGCTCGCTTCGCAGACCGCTCACACTGATGACAAGAAGTGCTCCCAGTGCGGCGACCAAGCTGGCAATTGCCGCTGCAAGGACTGCAAGTGCACGGGGTGCTGCACCAAGGGGACAACTGCGTCGGAGACGAACAACGAGCACGAGTTGCACATTTGCAGCACGTGCGGCACTGCTGCTGATCAATGTGGATGCACCGACTGCCAGTGCTCCAGTTGCCGTTGCGACAAGGGATCCGGCCATGGTGCGGTAAAACATTGTGGTGACTGCTGCAAGGCGTGAGTTGATCCAGTTGCTGCTGGAGGTTTCTGGTCATTTTGAGTTGTCGTAGGGAATAGCAGTAGGACGGCGCTGCATGCATGTAGTAAGGTAGGTTTTGCCAGACAGACAGGTGGGGTTCTTGGAATGAACAGCAATGTTGGAAAATGGTTTTGCAATTGAAAGTCTGACAAGCATCACTCGGTAGGTATCCAGCTCAAGCATATCGCATCACGCTGTCAATACGTTCTTCTCATCCGACTAACAAGCAAACAGCGTCAGGCATCTTTGATCGATCAAAACAATAGTGAACGTGCTCTTCTTACCGTTGTGGATTTGCCGGATCTGCTGCTCTTGCCCTTGCGCTTCTTGCGCATCGCCTCGAGCACCAGCTCAAGGCGGCGAAGGTCGTGAGCCTTTTGGTTGGCCTCCAACTTGGTTCTCGCCAGCTCCTCCTGCTCACAACGACCATCCATAAGTTCACCTCCGCAATCTCCAAAATCTCCCAACAACCCGAAGAACGAACCTCCATCTCCTGGAATCGCTGTCCTCGCTCGCTCTCGCGGTAGTTGTAGACGTCGATGAGCCGCTGCTCGAGTCGCTGCTTCTCCTTGTTGAGCTCGCTCATGGCCGACTTCAGCGCTGTCATTTCGTGACTCAGCTCTCGCACATGTTCACGGTTTGCATCCTTGACTCGGGCGAGTTCGTCGATCGGCACAAAGTCCTTCAGCTCCATTACCAAAGGCTCGGGAGTGGATGCAACGCCTGCTTCGTGTCCTCGACGGTAAGCAGCGTCGACCAGCGCCTTAAGGCGAGGCACTTCGCCTCGCAGCATCGCCTGCAACCGCTCCTCTCTCGACAGTTTGACAGACCCACCTGACTCCAATGCCAAGACTTTCTCATGCTCGTGGTCCTCCTCCACAGCCAGCAGCAACACGCTTACGACCGAGTCAATGATGCGTCTTCCCATGGCTTCGTCCATGTAGCCGAGCAATGGGCCGCCGACTCGCTGGTACTGCGAGAAGAGGAACCTCACAACAGCCGTGACGCCCGTGACCGTCAGCAGCGTCTCCGTCGTGCTGCCCAGGAACTTCGTCACGCGGGACGTGTTCTTGACCGCCAGGTACGCGTCCACGAGCTGATGACCAGCGTACGCTGCGAAAGTCTGCAGCAATCGCAGCTCGAGATCCGAGTTCACAGCTGAAAGCTCGGTTTTCGTCTCGACCAGAGCGAGGGAGCGGCCCATGGATGTCGAGTGGGCTGTCGACGTCGTGCTGCGGCCGTTGCTGAGGAAGAGCGAGCTCGCTCCTTCTTCCTCGGACGAAATCGCCATCATGCTCAGCAGCAGGCCTGTCAACTCGGAGAGATTCTGGCTGGCGAAGAAAGTCGAGAAACGACCGATGTCAACAAGCGAAGCAGGGCGAGCGACTAAATGGGGTTCGGGACCTGGCAGTTTCGACGCCAAGCCGCTTTCTGACGCAAGGCGACGCACTCAACCTAGCTGTTCTTGCAGCTGCTTGAACTCTGCCAGATGGATGGCTTCATGCCGCAATCGCTCGATGCCATCGCCATCACCGAGGGATTTGAGAGCAGCAGCATGTGGAGAGAGACCAACATGTGTATTTCATGTTTTCATTGGTATCATGAGATGCAATCGCTACTGCTGCCAACGCAAAATTACACGACCTCCATGAGCAAAGCCACGCCCGCCAGCACCCACTTGGACGGCGGGGCCTTGGTTCGTAGTTGAGCACTGAAGATGAAGGTCGAGCCTCGCTGCTGCGTGCGGTACACGGGGCACTCGAACACATTGCTGCCAGCCGAAGTCGACATTGCATCCCTGCGGTTGGCTAGCACGGCTCGGCAGTTGACGACTGGCATGGTCACGTACATTTCCTTCGGCAGGCTCGTGTCGAGGATGCTGTTGCCAATATCCCATCGGGCTCCTTCGAGGTACAGCCCATAGACGTACTGCCCGTCTCGGGATGGCGCGTCGACCGTCTCCATGCTCCGCTTCGTGATGTCGGTGGCCACGGCCAGCTTTTCGAGCTCGAGATTATTCTTTCGTGCCGCAATCTGCAAGATAGCGGTCAGGAACGACTGAGGATTGAAGAAGCCTGGGAGCCACAGCACTAGTGGAAGATCAGGGGCCTGGCCACTCCACTCTTGAAGCTGAGCGATTCGTTGCTGGAGATTGGCGAGCCATGGTGCAAGAGCTCGGCGAGACGGGTACGCGACTGCTTCCCAGCTCGGCGGGATCCGCTCGTAGTACAGACACTCTTGGAGGTCCTCCATCGCCTCGGTCAGCGTCACCTCGCCTCGGAACGCCATCTCAAGCTCCAATAACGAGCTTGTCATCTCGTCCAGGAGTTGGTTCATACGTTCGCACTCTTGAAGCAGAACGTTTTGAAATGGGTCCATTTCTTCTGCTGCTGCCAGAGCGAGAGTAGCAGCAACTGACGCGCTGCGGCCTCCCTTACTCGAACCACTGCCACGATCAGCGGACGAGTGTTTGAAGAAGAGCTCTTGAATATCGAAGCGGAATTCTCGATACGTCTCGAGGATGTCTTGCAACACGCCTTCCGCCACCATTTGGACCGAATCAACGTTCTCTTTGGTCTCAATGGCACCGCCTCCATCATCATCGAGCTCGTTCTCCGTCGAATTCGAGTCGTTGTCTTCTTTCTGCTTGAAGAGCAGAAGAGTTTGGAACAATCGATTGCCGTGCTCGGTGCGGAAAGCTACCTCAGCATTGGGATGCAACCCGAACGCAGTCGGGGTTTCGTTCAAGAGAGTCGAGTTCACGTGCTCTAGAATGCGATCGTATCCTGACGACAGCTTTGGAGCGAAGAAGTCGCGTCGCTGCAATTGGTTCGAGACGCCAGAGTTTCCTTCGCCACTTTCTCCAGCTACATCACTACTGCCGCCATTGCCACCAGCAGGACCTCCATTCCCATCATCTGCGAACGGAACCATGGACAGCTCTTCAAGAAGGTCGTCGCGCAGGAAGTACTGCAAGTAAGTAGCAGCAACAACTCGATCGAGCTCGTTGACGATATGCCCTCCGTACATAATCTCACCAAAGAGATAGCGTAGGTCTTGCCACGGAACTCGCGCTGGAGCGTTGTCCATGTAATTTCGTAGCACAGCACTGCTTGCAATTAAGTCGCTCGAGGCAAATGGATACGACATGTTGAATCCTTGTGTGCCAAACTTCTTTCGTTCGAGCACAAGAGAGTGGAAATAGCAGAGAGCGAACAGAATACAGCGCGTCCTCGGCTCGAGTTCATCCACTTCGGTCTTGCTGAAACAGCAAAACGCACGCTTCACATTGGCGCGCAGACCTGTTGGAGGCTCATTTGTGAGCTTGATTGAACGTTCAAGGACACCAATCGGGATATTTGGAGATGGATCGCTAGTGATGAAAAGTCTGAACGCCGGGTGTAGGCAATTTGATGAGATTACCACTGATCGTGATCGCTCGCGCTCTCCATCGCCACTTGGTTCTGCATCCAAAGCCTTCATACCAGCCAATGAAGCATATGACGCTGACTTGGCAGTTCGTGCAATTTGCTCAAGCCACTTGTCGAGTTGGAGGAGCCAATTCGGCATCAAATGGACGTTGTTCAATATGACCCAGTATCCATTCTCAGCCGAAACCTGGAGCGTTTTCATCGCAATCTCCTCTTGACCCTGACCAAGCGCGATATTGTGATAATCAACACCCTTGATGCGCTGTTCGTCCTGCACGGCAAACTTGTCGACATCAGCGACAACGTCTGTACCAGGAGACAAGATGAAATACATCGGAGTGACCGCAGTGCTGTCTTTGAACGCGCTTTTCAGGATCGAGAAGCTGTTGAGTTGCCCATCGCAGTTGATGTATTGCCCGCCACTAGGTAGAGTCACGGCAATAAAGCTGGCAATCGCCTGTGTTAAGCGATCAGGACGCATACAACGAACGACAAGCAGCTTCAGGAACGGAGCCGACTTGTCTAGGTCGCGCCAGTCGAGAGGAAGCTTCTCATGCTCGGGGTTTGGCGAGTTGTACCATTCCCGGAAGCGTTGTTCAGATTCCTCGAGGTCAGCAACAAATCGTTCGAAGGGTTCGAGAGTGATGAGTGCTTGCAGTGCCTGCCACTGCGAATCACTGAGCCATGATACGCTGTTGTCCGGCCCAATCGCTTTTGGACCTTGAAGGAGAAAGCGCGCAAATTCGTCAGTGTACCCGCTACTAGCGCCAATAGCCCCACGTCGTAGAAGTGAAAGCACTAACTGTGTCAAAAACAAGAGCTTGTGCTCTTCTAATAGACCTCGAGACACCATGACAAACATCGCCCATCTCAACGCCTCGCGTAGCAGAGGGACTCGCTCGTATGCTGCAGCGAAGGCAGCAGATGACATAAAGCTAGAACTGCTAGAGTCTGCATTCGTGGCCGCCGCAACCGGATCGCGAACAACCTTCGCGAGCGCGGAGTAGAAGAATGTCATGAAAGAGTCGAGTGAATATCGGTACATGTGGCTGACCTTGGACAGCTGGCCCATCAGGAAATACAGCATGCTAGCTTCATTCGCCACAGGTCGATAAACTTCTCGTGCCAGGTTTATATCTTTCTCGGCTTCTTTTCCCTTTAACAGTGCGACAGAGACCTCGTTAGCAGTCCGCTTTGTCTTTTCTAGCCCTTCAATCAGGGCGACATCCGATAAAATGTCTTCTGGAGCGCTCGAAAGCCGCTCTAAGAGCTGGTTCTCCAGCTGCAAGAGCTGGATTTGGTAGCCGTTAAACTCTTGCTGAAGTTGTCGCTTCTGAGTCTCAAGCTCCGGTTGCTCCAAATTGACGACGTTTGCCAGCAGTTGATCTTCAAGCCCACGCTCAGTTACGCTGAAATCGATCAAAGTGCAGTAAGCAAGAATTTCTGGTCGGTAATGCGGATTGGGCAATTTCGTGTGAAGGAAAAGTCGGAAACGCGGATCGAACTCGACTTCCTCTGCTGCGAACAGCATGAACCAGCTTCGACCTTTCTTGTACACTCGGCGCATGAGAATTGGCTCCAGAGAAGCGTCAATCGTCTCGCCAACGTTTTCCAGAATCACGTTCTGCCCACCTGAAATGGCGGTTTTGAGAGTCTTCGTCCAGTTCTTCTGCGATTGCTGCAGAATTACAAGTGGAGGAAGTACCTCTACTTCAGCAGCTGCCTGAATGCCGCGAATAGTTCCTTGGTTCAGTAATTGCGGCCTCTTTTCTTCACGGCGGAAGTCCCGAGCACGCAGCCACAGAATGCCTTGTAGCTGAGGATCGACAAGAAGCGGCCACCTCTCGCAAGACGTGATAATGCATCCATTTTCGATTGAGATCCTATCTGCAGGGAGTCCTTCATTCATCCATTGCGCAACCGAGCTGCTGTCGCTAAGCATCTCCATCGGGTCAATGGTTACGCCGGCTTGATCACTACCATCCACCATGTTACTGTTGAGGGCATGAGCCCCGCCAGTTTGTCCACCGTCTCCAGTTATACCATTATCATCACTGATAGCAGCTGAAGAGCTCTCTGAGCGCCGAGAGCTTTCGCTGCTCAAAGTGATCGGGATTTCTCGCGTCAAAATATCAGATAACCAGGTGTGCTTCCACAACTGCACCCGAAACGAAGCATTGAACGCGCCTATGTAGCTGACAAACCCTGCTGCTAGCAGAGAATCACCAATGAGGGCAGTTTCTCCCGCCCGAAGCACATCTATCTCTCTGCTCCATCGCTCATTTTCGGATGCAAGACCGTTTACTAGACGCTCTGCGAGTGACAAGCGCTCTTGGCAGGCGTGAGCTTCGGCTTCCACTTTAGCCTTTTCGTTTGTCGCCTCTCGAAACGAAGCCTGAAGCGTGCTTAGCTGAGCCTCAACTTCAGCAACCATCTTTTGCACCGATTCAAGCTCCGAGTCGGCTTCTGCCTTCGTTCGACGCGCTTCTTCTAGTCCATCCATTAAAGGTTTTACACGCACGTAAACGTGGTGGAACGCGATGATGTTGATGACCCAGACACACAGATTCGCTGCGGCCACCGACTTGCTTTTCATCTTCTCGTAATTGAAGTTTGGATCTTCTTGAATGAGTGGCTCTACACGAGCAACCACTTCAGGCGGAATGTTCTCCTTGTCATACTGCTCTAGCGATTGCTTGAAAGTGTCTACCTTTGCCATCATCTTCTTTGCGTTGTCCCAGCTGAAGTTTTTCGTTTCGTTTTTTATCATCATGAGCACCGCTGCCGTAACTTTTTCAACTCCAGCGGGAGGTTTACCCATTGACTTGAGCTCGGTCAATGACGCTTTGTTGAGACAGTTGACGGCTTGTTGCGCTGCGTCCAGCGCTGGCTTTGCTATTGCGAGCTCTACCAACGCCTGTGACTCTATTTGGGAGGCAGTTTCCGCTGCTTTAGATGCTTTTGATTTCTCTTGATCTGCACGTCGCTGTTTCACTTCGGCGTCACCACGCTGTTTACCCATTTGCTCTAGCAATATGTCTGTTGCCTTTTTACGATCATCTACTTTTTTCATTGTGCGCTTGAGTTCTTCTTGTAATCCAGCAACATCATGGGCAGTCTTTTTGAGTGTTGCCAATCCAACCTCGAGGCGATTAATCTTGGTTGACTGCGATGATCGCTTCGATGCTAACAACGATTGGTAGAATCGGATCAATTCAAGAAATGACGTCGGTGTCACGTAGTTGAACCGTCCGTGGCTCTTTTCGTATTGTAAGCTAGCAGTTGTGACGGACAAGTGCATCTCTGCCATGTGATGACAAACGTTCTCCTGAATAGCGTGGGTAGATAGATCTACCGTTTTGAGGAACTGCATCGATACATCAATGAGCGCCTCTTTTGGCCACGGGTGAAACCAATCAATAACACAGCAGTTTGTCAATGATGGGAAATCTCGACATCGAGTCCGTAAGTTCGCTCCAACTGGTGAGAACGCCAAGACCACGTGTATGTTTGAGCGGACACGATCGTGAAAAAACTCTTGGAGATGTTCTTTGGTGTCCGGAATGCCGCGAGACTTGGCTTCCGATCGAAGTGAGCTCGCCATGGCATCCATCTCTTCTTGTGAGAATAGATCAGGAACAGCCCCGGATGTTAGAAGGTCGTTAAGTGGAACAAGAGATTTCTCATCAGTAATTTGGGAGTCAGTGATCATGAGTACAAGTGGTTTTGCTGGTCGAACCCCTGCCTTGCGGCAGATATCTTTTAAATCCTCTTTCAGATCAGCGATGTTGTACCCTACTGTCGCTCCCATCGATAGCGAGAACAGATTGTAACCGCATATAAAAGCTGAAAGACGCGACAGCGATTGCTTTCCGGAGCCACCAACTCCAATAAGTAGCGCATTGCCTCGAGGACACGACAGAATGCGAACTATCCTGGTCACATGTTCCAGCGCTTGGTCGAACAATACAATATTCATGACTGGATTCACTTCATTGTAGGCCCGCAGTTTTCCTTCCAGCACACGAGTCAATACTGCCTTGTCCGGGACAGGAGCGTACTGGAGCCCACTTGTGTCATCAGCACCTGCTCCAGCCATTGGCAAAGAAGTTTGAGTTCCACCGCCACTCGACAGAAAATTTACGCAAATAAGTGGAGTCGCAAAGAGTTCTGTTTGATCTTCATCAAAGTTCTTCTTTGCTTGCTCTATAGCCATTTCCGTAAATCGCTGCACGTCACTCGAGACGCACATTCGATCACTGAAGACGCGATAGCACTCGTGGAGCCACAGACGGCAAAAACGCATTGAGAAGTTCAAGTACCCTTCTGGACGGGACATAAAGAGCCCTTGGAATAGCGAACTCATCTCACGGATGCTGAACACGTAGTGAAACTTTGCGACAGTGGGGACAAAACTAGCTCGAACTTCCTCATGCAGATCAACGGACGCTGTTACAACAGCAGAAGCCAGCTTTCGAATACGATCCGAGAAATTCTGCAAGTGCTGAGTGATTAAAGTAGAGAAGATTGTAACCAGATCTGACTTTGGTGGTATACTTACGCAAAGCGTCGAAAAGTGTCTCTGGAGCCGTGGGTTCACAGTATATGAGCCAGTCTTGTGGTTCATTGCAGCTACAAACTGCACATCTTGAATAATCCGCTTCAACCCGAGGTCTTGGCGATCATACCACGAATTGTAGTCCATATACTGACGTAATAACGCAAGCGATGTTTGCGTACCAAACTCTTCGGGCTTGGGCATGTTTAAATCATCAAGGAAGTACACCATTTGACGGTTCTGTAATGGTCCAAAGACTCGACCAGATCGCTTCTCTAAAAACTTCTCAAGTCGAAGTTGAAATTCACGAGCGCCCATGAAGTGGTGAAGGTTGATCACCGAGCTGGATATCTCATCATCAAGACTCTTAAGAAACTCATGTACCAATGAAGATTTGCCTGATCCGTTGCAACCGACCAACAGTGTCGGATAGTGCAATCGAGTGAGTAGATCGATGGTTGAACGTAGTCGTGTAGACTCCACCGTAGGCACCACTAGCGAGTGGAATGCCACATCCCCAGCGTTTACGAAGGTAGGCACCTTCTCGCTCCAAGAAACTAGCTCATTCTTGGTGATGTCGTAAAACAAATCAAATATAGGCGCATTGGCAGTTGCTGCTGCTGCTGCTGCGTCTGGGGCGTTACTTCCACCGGTTGTAGATGTCGGTGTCAGCTTGTATTTCGCAATACCTTTGTAGATGTTCGAGAATATTTTACGCTGATCATTCGACTTGTCACTTTCAAGAGCGCCGCCAAATGCCCACATACCGCAGTAAATGAATGCATTTTCAAGAACATCCGAGGTTTTCTCTTGTTCACTCAACAAACTGAGCATACTATCCAGCAAGCGGCACAGAGTGTCGACAATCGCAACTGCCGTTTGAGGTATTACAGACTCGATTTTTGCCTCCCACATTGCACCGAAAATGGAGTCGATATACTTGCTAAAGACTCCCGGTAAGGTGGCGTTCTCAGCTGCACTCTCTCGTCGCTGAATCCACGATTCAGCTAGTGGGCGCCAGCCAATGTCAGATTCATTGACATAAATGATACCGGCGCGTGACACCGTTGCAGGGGTTGCATTAATCAATGAAGAAATCTCAAATACCATCCGCATCGAGCGCGTCAATGGGATACGCTCGTTTGACACAAGTGTGAGTACCTTGTTGTCATCCATGACGGTGTTCATACTTTCAATCCACACAGCGTCGATGTCGCCATCCAACACAACCCACTTGTACGTTTGCGACTCATTAAAAGGAGGGACGTCCTTGGACATGTTGCGCATGATAGATGACAGCACGCCATCTTTCCAATCATTTTCAAGCGTCATGTACCCGTACAACTCGTCGGCTGTAATTGCTTTGGGATTGACTGTCTCAAAAACAGTCAGAGGCTTTGGCCCTTCGCCATCGTGCGTCGAGACGCTGTTGTGGCACCCCGCTAGCGTTGTCCAGATGGTGCTCTTGCCGCATCCAGCAGGCCCGATGAGCATCACACTATGTCGGACCTTGAGCACAGCCTCATACTCCATCACTTTTTTCATGAATCCTTCTTCGGCTTGCAACTTTCGTGACGCACACACTTGGATGCACTTTGATCGAAGGGTTTCATCTTTCATGTGGGACAGCTTCTGGCCTGGGAACAAATCGTTCAGCAACCCGAGGAAAACTGGATAGTCTGCTGGCAAGATACGAGGAGTGTTGAAGTCACGAAGTACTTGCATCAACACCATTTCTTCGGATGAGTCGGATAGCGCTCTACGCATGCTTCCCGCTACGAGCAGGACCGACTTCACCGCCCGAAGACCCCAGTCGTAGTGTTTCTGCTTGGAAAGAAGCTCGCTGCTGAGATTGTACAGTGTTACAAACTTGATAGATAACACGCGTGCCTTCAAGAAGCCTTCAGCCATGAGCATGTTTTCACAAATTGGCTGCAGGTCTGGCTTAATCATGGCACAGGATCGGAACAGAGCCTTGAGGTTCTCAGGGAGCTCGGCTCGACCAGCGTATCCAGGGTTCATGGTGATAAAGAAACCTGCAGTCGGGACAAGTGTGATCGTCTTCCCGAAAAAGTCGCAGTTACCTATAGGAGGCATCGCGATAGGCGGAGCTGACGATGCCTCATGGCTGGCTGTAACCATACCATCACCACCTGCAGTTGCTGTTGACGCTCGAGTGCCAGTTGCAAGAATTAGTACAAGTCCGTCTAAGACTGTCTTGACCTGAGTGGCGACTACGGAGAGTACCTCCACCGAGATACGATTGAACTCGTCAAAGCAACCCCAGGCACCAGTCTGGGCCAGTCCTCGGAAGATATCGGCCATCGTCATGTAGTTCATCTGGTCACTGCAATTAAAAACATAGCATTGAAGCCCCATACCTCGAGCGAGATCCTTGGTCGTTTCGGTTTTGCCTGTCCCAGCTGGCCCTGCTGGTGCACCACCCAAACACAGCCGAAGGGCAGTTGTCAAAGTCACGTAGCATCGATCTGTAAGTGGAGTAATGACGAGACGTCCGCAGTTGCCGACATATTCGTAGCGATAAAAAGATCGGAAGTCGCAAATCTTGATGTACACTTCCTTTTTCGGTGGCCCACCGGAGGTTACTACAGGATTTAGATAATACCGGAGCTGCGACTGCCATTGAAAATCGAGTGAGCTGTTGACTTTCTTGGTAATTAGCGACTGAACGACATCACGAGCATGGACATCCACTGTAATGAGGGTGATAATTTTCTGGCGATCCAAAGTCGACAAGGTGCCTTGTACAAGTCGGATGAGCTCTTCCAAACGCACACTGGATAGATCCCAATATTTCTTCAAAGCCTCTTCATTGCCATTTTCTTGCTCCTCGAGCGCAGCTTCCACCTCCTCTGTCCACACGACTTGGCTAGCTAGCAATGCCGCTTGTGCAGGATAGTCGAATACCCAAGTGTGGCGAGCGCAATCTACACCCCACAAAGCGCTTCGCTCGATTGCATCAAAGATCCCTTGACGCAAAGTGTCTTGCATAACAACAACAAGGTCGTTGAACCAGTTTTCAACACTTCCATGGATCAGGTGCGAGTCCGGGAAGCGCACGATTTCTCCCTCTTTCGATCGCATCGCCATAGCCAAGAATTTCTCTGCAATCTTCTCTGATGATAGAGATACGCCAAGCTTCGTCACATGTCTGCCAGGTTGTGGGTCTTGTGATTGCGAATCGCCAGATCCAGGATGAACCGTCTCAAACTCAAACGCTTCTATACCATCAAAGCAGTTGCCAAAGTGCGGTTGAAGCTTGGGCGGGTAATTCCCATTCGAGAGGATCTCAAGAAGTGATGCGTTTGACACGAAATAGAACCGTGGAAAGATGTCTTTCTTGCCGTTTAGGTACTGGTTCAAAGCCTTCTGACAGATCTCAAGTTCTCCCTGCAGATCTCGCAAGATTTGTTCTCGCCCTTCTCGTTGGCAGCATGCCACCAAAACACTCGGAAACATCACCGCATCTGCAAACAGCTCCTTGATTTCTTGATCGACGTGCTGGAATCGCTGGAACTCGGATGGCAACTGTCGTTGAATATCTCCGGTCGGACTAAGGAAGATCGATTCCAAGCTACACCACTGGCGCTGCAGTGAGATCCAGAGTTTGAGAATCACATCGACATTCCCTAGTCGCAGTTGCCACTCAAACACCTTCTCTTTAAAATACGCAACAAACTTGCCCGCCCCAGCCATCGTCTGTAGCTGCAGCTGGTGCTCCTCCAGCGACTCAATGATAACATTTGGCATTTTCAGGATCATGACATCTCCGTCCTTCTGATCGCCAATTACCAAATCTTCGTCATCATTTTCTGGTGCAGCTTCTCCCGCGTCAGAAACGCTTTTGGTCGACGACGATGCCGAAGTACGGCGCTCGAGTTTGGGTTTCGGTTTTGCCTGACGATTTGGAGGTGCTGGTTTGAAGCCAGTCGTTCGATACGATACAAACTCGAGCTGGAAAGCACTCCAGACTTTTTCAATCGCTTCTAGCTGCTGCTCAATTTTGAACTCACGAGCAGCCATTTCGACTATATCGTTGACTTCGTTAACATATCGGAAAAGATCGAGCCGCAGGACGTCTTCGAACCGGAGAGCGAAAGTCGAGCTGCCGATATTGCCGTGCCTCGAGGTGTCAATCTTCCCACTCGAATCTGAGCTAGAGCTGGATGAAAGGTCAAAGTGCTTTCTAGTCAACACCATCAAATTCTTCCAGTGCCGATCCCGCACTACGGGAGAGTGTAAGTTCTTCACCAGTGGGAGGATCACTGACATTTGCTCGAGCTTCTGCATCAGAAACTGGTATACTCCCCAATCCTTTACGGTTCGCACTGAAGGAAACACTGAATTCCGGCATCGGTCGATGGCATCAAGCTCTTCGATGAGCTCATCGGTATCAAGTATGTTCCATGTCAGCGTCTGCCACTTGTGGGTGTAAATGTCATCAAGCAGCGCCACAAAATCCCATACATTCTTCAGTAGAACAAAGTCAGCTCTCAAGGTCACGAGAAGATCGTTCTTGCTTGAAACAAGCTCAAACATATCCTCTAACTCCAAAAGACGGTCAGCTTCTTGCTCGACAGACTTTAGCTTGTTGTGATATTCATCGAGCCGGCCATACGCATCTACAATACCTTGGGAGCCGCTTGGAGCATGAAGTGGCGCGGAAATCGTAAAGTCATCTTTTAGTGCCTGAACCCGTCGGCCGAAGTCAACGGTTTCCACACGAATCGACTCAACCATGAGATTTTGAAGCGGTTGAATAACTTCCTTCTTTTTGAATGTTTTGTTGACCATATTTTCCCATCGCATTGGTACCTGGTCCAAGAAGGAAAGCACATTCTCCTTTCCAACATACGACTGTTCCAGTGAAATGCCATTTTGCTTGAGTAGACTGACGATAGAGCGGAGAGGCTCAAAGTTGACGAGCAAATCTTCGCGCATGAGGTTTCGAACATTCCTGATATGGTGCATACATGTCATAAGCGCATGCTTGCCGACCTCAAGATTATCGGTTTCGACGTCTTGGTCAAGCCCAGCATTCACATGGTGCATAAACTCGTCCAGCCAAATGAGCTGGTTTACAACGCGGTCGTGCAAATACTGGGTAAACATATACACCCACTTGGTAACCCACGTCGATAACGCCTGCTTGATTGGCAACGAGTTAATGCGCACAAAGCCGACGTCTTTGGCGTGCTTAGACTCTGAAATTTCGTTCTGTAGGCTGAGGAAGAATTGAATGCGCTCTTCAAAGATAGGCAAATCGAGTAGTTGAGCAGGCATCGGTGCTTGCAGCATTACCACAACTTTTGCTTCTCGCCCAAGTAACGACGAACCACGCGCCGTTCCAATGCGAGAAATCAAACCAGTACTGGATTGTTGTGTAGAATCACTCGGCTGAGTCGTCGTCGAGATCATAGGGCGTTTCGCATGTGGATATGTCCTCCACGCAGACTCGAGGAATTTCGCGAACATTTGCGGCAGATCCGTTGTCCACAAATACTCGTACTTGAGTAGTGCTTGGCGGTAACTGATGCATACGCGCTCGTTTTGTTCTAGAAAAGAGGTAACGTCTGCAACCAAAAGTTGTATCTGGACGTTCTCGCGCATCTCTTTCAGATAGGACCCCTCCGAGCTGTCAAGCCTCTTGAACACTGTTGTGCAGTGTAGAATATCCTCAACGCATCCCATTATAATATTGTAGAGCCCATTTTTGGTCGTTGTCGACTGAATGGCAGGGAAGTAGACGATGTCCTTGCCGTATAGATCCAATTCAATCTCTAGCAGCGCAGGCAAGTCCTCACTTTCAATCCGTTTTGGGTCGAGCTGGTTGCGAAGGTGACGTAGGGACTGGAGAACAACCCGCGTGAGCCCGTCCTCGACCATCCCACTGACATAATCAACATATGCACGCCAGTCCGGGCTTCCTTGGGAAACACGCAGGCATTTGAGCGTTTCCTTTAGAAGCCGATGAATTTCGTTACCGCCTTCCTTGATGATGTGAAATTTGTGCTGGCATAGACCTTGCTGCAGCTCCTGAAACTCAGCAACTGAAAGAGCCTTGCTTTTTCGGTCAAAGAGAAGCGGGGATGCGATCCACGCCTCCAGAAGCTCACTTACTCGAGCTTGATGCGTCTTCATCTGGCTCAGAAGTGTGTTAGCCTCGTTGACATCTGTCATGGATTCCTTTAGAAATACATCGATTCCATGCGACTTCCAATTGAGAGCCTTGATACCCTTGTTGAGAGCCTGATCCATGCGGTCGAGGTAATTCTTGACCAGTGGTCGCTCTACCGGCAGCAATGTCGAATGGATGTTGTTATACATGTCGATAATCAGCCCCAGATTCCCGGTTTGGCGCCGAAAGACCTCTGCTCGCTTGTAAATGGCAAGCGCATCTTCAGGGATATCGAGTCCTAAAAGAAGAAAGTATTTGACCTCCCGTAGCAACTGCACTAGCGCTGGGTCAAAATTAACGAAAAGTTGACCAGCGGCTACCTGGGGTATGTTCGGCGGTATTGGAGTCGCCTGTTGCTGTTGCTGTTGTTGTTGTTGGGCTGCTTTGGTAACTGATCCAGATTCACTTGCTGCTGCTGCTGTCAGTGCTACTTGATCACGTCGGATAAGTGGAAGCTTCAGCTTCGCCTTGGAAGATGTCTCGATAGAGATTCCCCACTGCTTCACCATATGAACTTCGTATTCCTGCAGCATTGCCATGACATTCGTGTACATCTTCATAGCCTCCTTCGAGTCTTCGCGCTCCAGCACCACCCGAGGCGACATTTGAGACAGCTTTTCCATTGGGAAGCGGATGCGCTCAGCTAATCCTCGACACCACGTCACCGCTCCTGCGAACGGAGGGAGGTTGTGAGGAATTGGAGGCTCTTCGCGATTCTCGACAAATATCTGCTGTACAACGTGCAAGTCACTTGCATACGCAGCGATGAGTGAGGTGTGCTTGCGTTCGAGTTCGTTTTTAATAATGGGGCGGTCAAGAAGCTCGTCAAAGCAATCAAGGCACTTGAAGCGTCCCATAATCGTCTTGGCATCGTCGAATGCTTGGTTGATCACTGATGCAAGACGGCGTTCGAGTTCTTTGTTTCGCGTGCGAAAAGTGTAAAAGTCGTCGTCAAAATGCTTCGAGTCGAGGTCCATTAGATCATAGTGAACATTCTTCATTTGCCCGAGGGTTTCCTGAAAGTCGTCATGAATTTGGCGCACACTTGTGGTCAGCGTCTTTCCCTTCGTACCTCCAATCTCCATCTGACCGAGTTTCTGGAACTGGAATATGGTCTGTGTAAGCTCGAGTACGTCGTGGCAGCGCTCCAAAAACGCGTCAAGCCGGATAAACAAAGCGTTGTTCTGAATTCGCCACGGGTTGCTTGGCACCTCTGCGACCGACTTTGCCTTGTAGTCAAAGTACACACTCTTGAAATGCGCGCACACCTGTAAGGAAACTTGAAGCATACTATTCGCCTGCTCTAGATCGTCCTGGTCAATAAGCTCGAAGAGTTTCTTTCCATTCAGGTGCTTCATCGCCTTGCGGATAATCTCGTTGCAGATTTGCCGAATCAAGACCACAAGACGGGCTGGAGTGTTGTAGAATCGACTGCATTTCCACACAAGCAGAATAGAGTGCATAATCGGGCGGAACAAATCGCGCGTTTCGGGGAAGCTCTCAGCGTTGATGAGCTTTTCAAACCACTTTGCGAGGGGCTGCAAGTAATGACGATTGTCGTTTGCCTCAGCCCGCGCGAGGAAGACTTCTTTGCATAGCTTGGCGAACGGCACATTATATGTGCTTTTTGACGCGTCGAGGTACTGCAGTACTTTACGAATGCTGTCGGATTGAAGCTGAGCAAAGATCGAATTGAGATTCTTTGCTTTCGCTCGCCAGAAGTACAGCTCTTCCATCGGCCCCGCGTGATTATCGTGGCTGTCGTGACTTTGTCGCTGCTTCTTTGTCAGCACGGTTTCTGGATCGAGCTTGAGAATATTCTTGATCTGCTTTGTCCAAGTGATGAGGCACCCTTCAAGCCCATGAACTTGTTCTTTGCCTAATATCGTCGACCCAGAGTGATGCAGACTGCCATTGTTGCCAGGCTGCGAATTTGAACCAGTTGGTCCATCAGTGCCTCCTTTCACTGCCTTGAGTGCTGTCGATTTGGCAACACTCTCCATCACAATTTGGTCCCAAGGAAGTGGGAGATACGTTGCCCCCTTGGTCTGGCCCAGTGTGATCTGAAGGCTGGAGTAGAAGCCGTGGACGTTGCTGACGATCGATGCGGCCACCATTTCAGGCCACATGCGCTGATTGCGAGGATTTCCAATGAGCGGGACGTACACGTCATGCAGCAGCTGGGCCAACGACTCGAGCGCCTTCTGCTCGAGCGTGCCGAACATCATCTCTTCGTGAAACTTGGTCGTGCTGACCGGGGCCTTCATCGTTTTGATCATGTACAGAACACACACTGGCTGCTGTGGACGCCCGTCAGGTGTGGATCCGGCTTGGGAGCGGAAGAGCCCAGGCGGGGGCACGGCGTAGACTTCAACATTCCCGCTCGTCTCCTTGCCGTGATCCGTGATCAGCAGCAGGCGAGCGTCGGGCAAGTGGAGGAACTCGAAGAGAATGTTAGCCACCGACTCGGACGCGAACTTCCGGTTGAGCTTCTCGCTCTTGACTGCCGGGAAGGTTCGCAGCACCAGTCGACGGATGAAATCCACTCGAGTGTCATCCTTCGGAGCCGTTGGCGGTGGTCCCAGTTCCAGACCAGCTCGCTCCGCCTCCATGGCCTTCCGAGGCGCCTGGAGGCGAGAGATCTCCTTCTCCAGGCGCTTTCAGGACTGGACGAGCGCCAAGAAGGAGAAAGGTGAAGCGTCGCTTTCGATGGTATCCGTCGCTTCAAGATCTAGCCCCTGATGATGAAGTCGAGGTGACGAGTCATCCGTGGCACATTATCAGGCGAGATGGGCAGCAACACGGAATGAGTCAGAGTGCAAGATGCTCAACGTGTATTCATGTGATCAAGAAATCTACTTTGCTGTCAAGGAGACGAAAAGGTGAGAATGCAGGCAGCCCAAGGTCGACTAGAAGTCGTCGGCCTGGCGATCAGCTCGTGAACTGCCGGCAGCCGTACACGCCCGTGTCGATCATGGTGCAGTACGAGCCGTTGGCAAGGCCATCGGCCTTCTGTGGGCACGAGCCCTGGTCGTTGACCGTTCCGGAGCAGGTCGGCTCGGGCAGGCAGAAGATCTGGGGAACGCCCTCGACACTGATGGGGCTGAATCCGGACTGGCAGGAGCTTGGGGCGGCCGTGGTAGAGTTGGAGAAGGCAGGCGTAGGAGCTGGGGTGGGTGCCGGAGTAGGAGCTGGAGTAGGAGCAGGTGTGGATGCCGGAGTAGGAGCTGGCGTCGGGGTAGCAGTGGTGCTGGGAGGCAGAGTGGCTGGCGAGCCGGTGCCGACCTTGCAGCCGTAGACGCCCGAGGAGATAACGGTGCAGTATGATCCGGAGGCGAGATCGCTCACACCAGGGCAATTGCCCGTGTTGTCCTTCGTGCCAGAGCAGATCGGCCCAGCGATGCAGAAGACGCCTGGAGCTCCCTCAACGCTGACCGGGTACTTGCCACTCGAGCAAATGTTGCCCGTCGAGCTGGAGCTAGAGGTGGTCGTCGAGTTTGTCGTCGAGCTACTGTCGGTAGTAGGAGCCGGCGTTGGGGCAGTCGTGCTGCTTGAGTTGTTCGAGCTGGAGTTGTTCGAGCTGGAGTTGTTCGAGCCGGAGTTGTTCGAGCTGGAGTTGGTGGAAGTCGAAGAAGACGTTGTAGTCGACCCGCTAGTGTTCGACGTCGTGGTCGTTGTTGTCGAAGTCGTCGAGCTCATGACCTTGCAGCCGAAAACTCCCGAGGACACACGCGTGCAGTATGATCCCGCAGCAAGACCCTCGAACGATCCAGGGCAGGCGCCCGTGTTCGTCGTGTTGCCAGAGCACACAGGCTCCTGGACGCAGTAGACGCCCGGGGCACCCTCAACGCTGATGGGGCTGCTTCCAGCAGAGCACGTCTTGGAATTGGTAGTCGTCGTCGTCGTCGTTGTCGCCGTCGTGCTACCATTCGCCGAACCTCCTGTAGTAGTCGAGCTGCCTCCGGTTGATGTGCTGCTACCACCGTTCGAGGTGCTACTGCCAGTTGTAGTCGAGCTACCAGTCGTTGTCGAGCTGCCGCCAGTAGTGTTCGAACTACCACCCGTGGTTGAACTGCCGTTGGTGGTCGTTGAGCTGCCATTCGTGGTCGAGCTACCGCTAGTCGTCGAGCTTCCTCCAGTAGTTGAGCTGCCGCCAGTCGTGGTGGAGCTGCCGGTCGTAGTCGAGCTGCCACCAGTAGTAGTCGAGCTGCCGTTTGTGGTCGTGGTGCTGCCACCAGTGGTAGAGCTGCCGTTCGTCGTCGTGGTGGAGCTACCGCCGGTTGTGGAGCTACCACCAGTGGTCGTTGAGCTTCCCCCGGAAGTCGTTGTCGTCGTCGTCGTCGTTGTCGTGGTGCTGCTGGAGCCGAGTACCTTGCAGCCGTAGACGCCAGAACTCACGACCGTGCAGTACGATCCCGTGGGGAGGCCGTCCTGCTGGGCCGGGCAAGATCCCGTGTCGGTGATCAGGCCCGAGCAGACAGGTTCCTGCACGCAGAACACGCCGAGAGCTCCCTCAACGCTTACGGGGCTGAATCCGGAGGCACACTGGTTGGGCAGAGCAGGTTTGGCGGTAGCAGCAGAGTCGGCGGCGTTGGAAGGCCCGACCATGCAGCCGTAGACTCCAGACGCAACGACGCCGCAGTGAGACCCAGTCGGAAGTCCGTCGCGGACGCCTGGGCAGGCGCCAGCGTTGGTCGTCGTGCCCGAGCACACGGGCTCAGCGACGCAGAAGATGCCGAGAGCTCCCTCGACCGCGACTGGGCTGTTGCCAGCCGGGCATTGGCTAGCAGGGACTGGCAGTGGTGCCTTGGTCGTGGTAGCCGATGATCCGCTTGGAGCACTGCCAGGCTTGCAGCCGTAGACCCCAGAGGCGACCTTGCCGCAGTAGGATCCCGAAGGGAGGCCGGTCTGAGCAGCAGGGCAGGAACCGCTGCTGCTGGTGGTGCCCATACATATGGGCTCCGCAGAGCAAAAGTATCCGTTCACGCCCTCCACGCTGATCGGGGAGCTTCCAGACGGGCACTTGCCATTTGATGTGGTGGTCGTAATGACCGGCGAGCCCGAGGTCGTTGTCGAGCCGTTGTTCGTGGTCGAGCCGTTGTTAGTGGTCGAGCTGTTGCTAGTGGTCGAACTGCTTGAGTTCATGGATCCACTCGTGTTGGTGTTGGTGTTCGTGTTGGTGTTCGTGTTATTGTTCGTGTTGGAGTTGGTGCTGGTGTTGGAGTTGGTGCTGGTGTTGTTGTTGTTGTTGTTGTTGTTGTTGTTCGTGTTCGTGTTCGTGTTGGAGTTGGTGCTAGAAGACGCAGATCCTGGCTTGCACCCGTAGACCCCGGAGGCCACCTTGCCGCAGTACGAGCCGTTAGGAAGGCCATCCTGAGCCACAGGGCAGTTCCCCTTGTCGC